>JAANYP010007198.1:0-208518 GCA_020465985.1 Centrapalus pauciflorus
AACCGGTTAGATCTTCATTTTCCATGGTTTTTCGAGTTTCTTGTGTTATAATGGTTCTATAAACATCACATTATCATTATCTACTGATTTTAAACTCATTTACTTCCATATCTTTGTTAAAATCATCAAGAATCGACCATTTTGAAGCTTGAAAATATGGGTTTTTTTAAGTGGGTTTTTCATGTGTTCATGCTAGTTTTAAGTGTTTTCTAGGTTGTTTTAAACTACCAAAAGTGTTTAAAATAGTTTATAAATCATTTAGAACTGTTTTTTAGGCATCAAAACTGATAAAAATCGATTTTTGTCTATTCTGCCTTAGAAAATCGTAAAAACCTGCTGTATTTCGGATTATATACTGTAGCATTTCGGACCATATAGGCACCAAATTCGGACCCCACAACCATCCTAATTCGGACCACACTTAGGTGTATTTCGGACACCCACTAAGCCAATTTCGGACCTTAATTCGGTCCAATCCGAACTTCGGACCATCCGAAGTTCAGGAAAGGCTTTCCATTTTTTACTTATTGGGACTTGTTCTTAAATTTTTTTTAATTACGGACCACACCATTTCGGACCATCCGAATTCGGTCTTCTGTCCCTATTTCGGAACCATCAAATTTCGGCCATTTCACTATTCATCCGAATTCGTTTCATCCGATTTCGGTCCATAGGTCCATCCGAACTTAGGTCATCCGAAAAGCTCATCCGAATTACGACACATATCCGAATTTGGACCATCATCCGGATTACTATTCATCCGAATCTGGCCTATCCGAAGTACAGTCATCCGAAATCTACCCATCCGAATCACTATTCATCCGAAATCACTTCATCCGAATTCGGTTCCTCCATCCGAATCACTGTTCATCCGAACTCATCACCCGAATTCAGAACACTCTGTTTTCAGTACAACCCATCTGTACTCAGTTTCCACCTCTAAGATCTCCACATTCTCAATCAGCACCTATACTCATAATGTCTCGTGAAGCTCTTGTACTCGGATCTGAGAACAGACCACCTGTTCTCTATCCTGATGAATACGAACAATGGAAAGCCCGGTTCCTGAAATTCGTCGGAATGCAACCTCTCGGGAATATGATGCTTCAATCAATATCCGAAGGGCCCGTCATCTACTACAGAGAAATTGCTGCCAGACCCGAGGCTGATCCTCCTGTCCTAGCCTCCAAAGTCGAAAGAGAGCCGGCAAATGACGCCGAAAGGGATCGCCAGCATGCTGATAAGAGGGAAGAATATCTGATCTATCAAGCCCTCCCCACTGATATTCTGGTAGGTGTAGACAGTAAAATGTCTGCAAAGGAAATGTGGGACGAGCTGGAAATCCAAATGCTGGGGGCAGATCTTGATGATCGTGCCAAAATTGAAGAGGCAAAGGCAAAGTTTTCAGAATTCCGCGCCAAAGACGGGGAATCTCTGCAATCCACGTTTACCAGGTTTTGTGCAGTCCTTAATGAATTGAATAAACTGCACATCAAAAAGGATCGGGATGACATAAACATCCAATTCTTTGCCGCCTTAGCCCCCGAGTGGCAACTTGCATGTAGGGCAACGAAGAGAGTCTTGAACATCCCTGAGGTATCTATAAATGTCGTCTTTAAGGAGCTTAAGAAATATCAAGGCGATGTAGATCAACAGAAGCTGATGGCAACTCAATTGGCCTCTCTACTGCTATCAGCCAACACAGGGTTGAAACCAAATGATTCCCTAGCCTTGATCACAAACACGCAGATTCCGACACCATCTTTTGCTCCTGGGTCTTCATCATCTCAGTACAGGTATGCTTCCCCTCCGCGTGAGGTCTATGATGAGGAGGAAGCCACGATTCAAGAACAGATTGCCTTGTGGACCAACCTTCTCCAACAACGACGGTTCTCCAACAAGACCAACAACCAACTCCGATATGACACTGGTCCTCGGAGGTACTCCGATGATAGAAGGGATGACAGACGCGATGACTATCGCAGGGACGACTACCGCAGAAATGATAGAGACGATCGCCGGTATGATGACAGACGCGACTATCGCGATGATCGCCGTTATGACAGGCGTGACGAAAGGCGAGATGACAGGAGAGAGGAAAGGAGAGAGGACAGGCAGGACGATCGTAGGGATGATCGTCGGGATGACCGCCGGGAAAGGAGGCGTGATGACAGCCGTGAGCACCGCCGGGCCGACAAGAGGCCGGCGGAAAGAAGAGAGGAGAAGCCAAGAGCAGACGAGCCAAAGGCTACTGATGAACGTCTCTGCTACAAATGTGGCAAACCGGGCCACTTTGCTAGGGAATGCAAGAACAATTTTGAGAGAGACGTTGCATATTACGAAAGAAAGCTCGAGGCTGCAAAGACGAAGTCGGATGCATTGGCCCTCGTCGCCCAGGAGGATTACTGGGATGCTGAAGATTCTGACGACGAGGATGACAATGGCAAAAATTTCTATATGGTTGATCGTCAGGGGTTGGAGATTTGTGCTGATGTCACTGCTGCAAATTCAGACACTGCTGCTGAGGGGAAGACAATGAAACATCCACCAGCATGTCTGATGGCTACAACCGACGATCCCGAATGCTCCACATCCGGCTCAGAGTCCAGTGAGGTATATTCCTATTACATTCCTGCACATGTAAATAAATTATTTGTAGATAATGAATGTACACTACACACACAAATACTTGATCTACAAGATAGATTAAAAACTGAAACTGCAAAGTGTGTACAGGCTGAACATCAAGCTCATATTCTGAAAGAATCATCTGAATTATATCATGCAAAATGGTTAACTAATCATAATGTTATAAAACAGATGTTGATAGAAAAAGTAGATGTTCAGGATAGGAATATATACCTTGAATCTTGCATGGAAACGCTTTCAAAAGAAAAACTCTTTTTAAAAGAAGAAATTTCTGTTCTTACAAAACAATTAGCTGTGGTAAATATGGAAAATATAGACAGTTTAGAAAAATACAAAATGATTGAAGAAGAAAGGATAAGTTTGTACGCAAGAATAAAGACCCTTGACGATGCATTTTTGAAAAGGGGTCAAACAGAACAAACTATCCATTTAAATCAGCCCAAAGAAACTAGGTTTTACCATTCTAAACAGGGAATTGGTTTTAAAAATCCTAAATATTTAGAAAAAGCACAAAATGTCTTACCTGTATTTTATGACATGAATTATATGGGAGCCGGTATTAAATCTTTCTTTTTTGAGTCATCAAAAGAAGTTTTAAACCAAGAAAATGAGAAACGTGTTGCGCGTAAAGATAAAGAAATTTCTTTTCATTATGAAGAACTTAACGAGAGTTATTCTTCTAGAGTATCCACTTTAGAGGAAGATCTCTCGTCAACTTATTCAGAAACTGAATTGAACACTGAAACTGAAAAATCAAATCCTCAACTTTATATTCCTGCAAAAGTTCTTCAACAACAAATCATTGTTTTAGAAAAGGAATTGAAGTCGTCTCAAGAAAAAGCACTTGATCTTCAAGATGCTCTTTTTAAGAGAGAAGAAGAATTGATAAATCAATCTTTTCAACAAACTGTGGAAGTCACTGTCTACAGAGAAAATTTTGAAATAGTTTCACATCGATTGAAAGATCTTTCAAAACAACAAACACTTTCTCATTCTCTAAAAATTCCATGTATGTCATCAGATAAAGGTAAGGCTACAGCTGAAACTTCTTCTATCTTTGTCAAAGGTGAGTGCACAAATGCTTTCAAGAATGAGGTTTCTAAAAAGACTCAGATAAAATCCAAGTCTTTTAAGAAACCCACTCACCTACAAAAAGAAAAGTCTGTCAAGTCTAAATCTTCCATGCTTACTGACTCTAATCGTTTTGTTCCTACAGATCATATAAGGAGAGTCCCAAAAACCACCATGCAGGATTTTTCAAGTTTTTTTGTGAAGAAGGCTTTAATGCCATGTGAATTTGTTTCTAGAGATAGGATGTCTGTAGTCTCTAAAGACAATTTGTGTAACCAAGTGTGTGACAATGTTTTTAATGATGTACCGAATTCTACTATTTCATTAAAGTACTCTTTCAAGGATTTGTTTAATCTATGTCCAACTAAATATAGACGACAGGTTCCTGAAATGAATGCTTTTGTGCCTTATCCTGTTAAACGTATTCGGAAAAAGAAAACTAAAAATAGTGCATCATCGGCCACAAACAAAGTTGAGACATGTCTGTTGCCAAGGCCCAAAACCAAAGCAACGGTCAAGAAGGTCTCATCAAGACAAAAACCGAAGGCAATTTCAGCGCCTAAGGTTCCAAAACCCAATAAATCCAATCTTCAAGGGATTCCAAAGGGTTGTGCATCTAGACCACACACAAATGCTAGTTGGGTTTCTAAATCTGTACACGTGCCATATAAATCTGGAATTCCTAACAAAAAGGGACCCATATTGAGGTGGGTACCCAAGGTTGTGTGATCTTAATGCAGATGGTTCTTGGTTACTTCTGATCAAGACCCGTGCTTCAAAGACATGGCTTCTAGTTACCTTAGACTAGGACCTGTTCTTTTGCTTGTCGGTTGTGCTTAAACCGACACGTTTGGCTTCTGTGCACACAGCCCAGGACCCAGTCTTAACTCATCATGTTTTCTGAACATCTCGATTCAGAACACGGTTTGATTGTGAATTAAAAATGGATGAGTTTGAATACATATAGTTTTCATTATATGAATTTATGTGTTTTTCAGGCTATGTCCATTTGTTATATGGATTCGGGTTGCTCCAAGCATATGACAGGAAGAAGAGAATTGCTGTCCAACGTTGTTGAACAGTACTGCGGAACTGTGAAATTCGGGAACAACCATCAGGCTCAAATAAAAGGATACGGGGACTTAGTTCTAAATAATCTGGTCATCAAGGACGTTGACTATGTTGAAGGGTTATCTCATAATCTTTTTAGCATAGGACAGCTCTGCGACAAAGGACTAGAGGTAACATTTAGGGCTAAGAACTGCAGTGTTAAGAACATAGATGGAAAAGAAATCTTGACTGGTTCCCGAAAATCTAACCTTTACACCATTGACGTATCTAAGCTTGTGGTGAAGGATAACATTTGCCTACTATCAAAAGCCTCGTCAAAAGACTCTTGGTTGTGGCATCGAAGATTATCCCATTTGAATTTTGATAACATAAACAAGCTGGCTGCGAAGCAATTGGTCAAAGGACTTCCTGAGTTGCGCTACGAAAAGGTCCATCTTTGCGGAGCATGTGAGAAAGGAAAAATGAAACGATCATCTCACAAACCAAAGCCCGAACCATCAACAAAAAGAGTTTTGGAGTTACTTCATATGGATTTATGCGGACCGATGAGAACTCAAAGCATAAATGGAAAACGATATGTGTTGGTTATCGTTGATGATTATTCTCGATATACCTGGGTCAGGTTCTTGCGTTCCAAGGACGAGACAGCTCAAGAAATCATTGATTTTATCAAAAGTGTCGAGACTCAAC
Source organism: Centrapalus pauciflorus (assembly GCA_020465985.1). NCBI lineage: Eukaryota > Viridiplantae > Streptophyta > Magnoliopsida > Asterales > Asteraceae > Centrapalus > Centrapalus pauciflorus. The sequence continues at coordinate 5,482 of JAANYP010007198.1, forward strand.
AGCAGCTGTCAGTACAATCAACCAGATCAGATAACGGCACGGAGTTCAAGAACTCGGTAGTAGAGGGCTTCCTTCGATCCAAGGGGATTCAGCATCAATACTCTGCTGCTAGAACACCTCAACAAAACGGGATCGTGGAAAGGCGTAACCGTACGCTAGTAGAAGCCGCTCGTACAATGCTCACATACTCAAAGCTACCTCCGTTCTTGTGGGCCGAAGCCGTATCAACAGCATGCTATACACAGAATCGCTCCATCATTCATAAGCGCTTTAACAAAACTCCATACCAGATCTTTTTGAATAAAGTACCATTTATCAAGTACTTACGTGTATTTGGTTGCAGGTGCTATGTGCTGAATGACAAAGACAACCTCGGGAAATTTAACGAAAAGGTGGATGAAGCGATCTTCATTGGATACTCATCCAACTCGAAGGCGTATCGCGCATTCAATACCCGAACCAGAACAGTCAACGAAAGTGTGCACGTCACATTTGATGAGTTGGCTGAACTGGCACCCGAAGTTGATCAATCAGGACCACGCATTACTCAAATGCCTGGAGACTCTTCGAATAACCCCATTTCTTTTTCTTCTTCTGATTTGGTTAATTTATTTGATCTTTTTTATGTTGAATTTTTCGGTCCTAACGCTAGTGTGTCTAATGTTGTTAATAATGTAGGTAATCCTTCCAGTTCAACTGCGCCGCAAAGTTTCTCCACTCCATCTTCATCAACATATCCTCATCCATCCACATCATCCACCGACACATCCGCAGTTGAATCTACTCCTGTAATACCCTCACATATAATACCAACGATTCTTCCTTCACCTGAACACTCGGAAATTGAACCCGAACCTGTGGTACCATCATTTGAAACCATTGACCATGAATCCTCATCCATTCCCATATTAACCACGGAGGTTCCATCCCGAGCACCCCTTCCACACGAGATCAAATGGACCCGCAGTCACCCAACAGAACAAATCATTGGTGACGTAACGACAGGAGTCCAAACTCGTAGGGCATCTGCTAATGAATGTCTCTACACTTCATTCTTAAGTATGATAGAGCCCGCTCGTGTGGATGAAGCCCTGACAGATCCGGATTGGATAGTTGCAATGCAAGAGGAACTCAACCAGTTTGAACAGCTAAGAGTATGGCGGTTAGTTCCCAAGCCAAAAGACCGTACAGTCATCGGAACAAAGTGGATCTTTAAGAACAAACGAGATGAAAACGGCATTGTGATAAGGAACAAAGCAAGACTTGTTGCCAAAGGCTACCGACAACAAGAAGGGATAGATTATGACGAGACCTTCGCTCCAGTTGCACGGATCGAAGCAATCAGAATCTTCTTGGCGTATGCGGCACACAAAGACTTCAAAGTGTACCAAATGGACGTCAAGACTGCCTTTCTAAACGGTGAACTTAACGAGGAAGTGTATGTTGAACAACCACAAGGCTTTGTTGATGCACATAAACCTGACCATGTTTATGTGCTAGATAAGGCCCTCTATGGTTTAAAACAAGCACCTCGAGCATGGTATGATAGTCTTTCGAATTTCCTTATTTCTGCCGGTTTCTATAAAGGTGTGGTGGACACAACTCTGTTCACTAAAAGGGAAGGCCCACATATAATGCTAGTACAGATTTATGTTGACGATATTATATTTGGATCTACTGACAGTAATTTTTGTAAGGATTTTTCAGCCCTAATGGAGTCTCGGTTTGAGATGAGTATGATGGGGGAAATGAACTTTTTCCTCGGATTACAAGTCAAACAACTTGAGGATGGGATTTTTGTGAACCAGTCGAAATATACTCTTGACATTCTCAAGAAGTATAAGTTAGACTCTTGCACGAGTATCGCAACTCCCATGGCCTCCAACTGTAAGTTAGACACCGATCCTTCTGGGAAAAGTGTCGATAATACAACTTACAGAGGGATGATAGGATCCTTACTGTACTTGACTGCCAGTAGACCGGATATAGTGTTTTCAACATGTCTTTGTGCTAGATTTCAGGCCGACCCAAAAGAATCACACTTAACTGCGGTAAAACACATTTTTTGTTATCTTAAGGGTACACCCGAACTTGGTCTATGGTATCCAAAGGGAACCGATTTCGATCTTACCGCGTTTTCAGATGCTGATTTTGCAGGTTGTAGAGTGGACAGAAAAAGCACATCGGGAGGAATACAGTTCTTAGGCGATAGACCGGTGAGTTGGTCTTCCAAAAAGCAGAATTGTGTATCCACATCCACAGCTGAGGCTGAGTATGTAGCAGCTGCAAGCTGTTGCTCTCAAGTGCTGTGGATGAGAACACAATTACGTGATTATGGGTTCTCACTCACCAATATCCCTATTTACTGTGATTCTCGAAGTGCAATTGCCATCTCTTGCAATCCCGTGCAGCACTCTCGAACAAAACACATAGATATCAGGTATCATTTTATTAAAGATCACGTGGAAAAGGGAACCATTGAGTTGTATTTTGTTGGCACGGAATACCAACTAGCGGATATATTTACTAAAGCTTTAGACGAACCTCGTTTTCGGTTTTTAGTATCTCATATCGGCATGTTGAATCCACCTTCCAATTAAATATCAGATATTGTCTTAAATAATTCTATTTCAATCTATCATGATTGAAATTCCTTTATTTTAGAAAATAACTGTTATTTAAATTTAAGGTTTATGTCACAAAATTAAAACTCATTATTTCCTTATCTGCGCATATTTTTAATAATTAATGATCCTGATAAATTGCTGTGTGAATTGTTCATCATGGAGTGGGATGCAAACAATATCCAGGTTTGTCGGTATTAGTAATGCTTAAAAGAAGGGTTGTCATGATTTAAATCTGAAAAGAAAAAGGAAAAAGGATCGGTATTTATTTGAGGGGGAGTAGAGTTAGGATTTTAAATTTTATAATTCTGTGTTTCTCTTTATTTCTTTTGTAGTTAAAATTTTAAATTTTAGGTTGGTCTTAATTTTTAATTTAATTTTAAAAGTTTAAATTTAATAGGTCAGAAAATTCCAAAAAGATTTTAATTTTCAAATTTATCAAAAAGCCAAAAACATTTTAGTTTATTTTATTTTAGCTTATTTTTATCTTAAGTTAAATGATCCAATAAAATACCAAAAATATTTCATTTTGTTGTTTCAAAGAAAAACTAAAAAAGATGTAATAAAAATTGGGCCAAAATTTAGTTTATATCTTGTTTTTGGTTATTTTTCTTAAAAGCCCAAAAATATTGTGTGTTGTGTGAGCAATCCGGCGGCCCAACCCTCATTGGGCGCGGATTCTGCTTGCTCCGACCCGACTCATCAACCTTTAAAAAGGGTTGAAGTCAATCAGTCAACACACATTCCTTCACTTCCAAGATATTTCTTTTCTTCTTCTCCTTCCTTCTCGTCGAACCACCGCCGAACCACCATTGCCATCGGATCCAAGCTTTTGGACCTTCATTTCTCTTCATTTTTCTTGCATTTTCCAACATCGGCATCATCAGGTAACATCTTTTTCACCTTATTTCAGTGTTTAACTTCATAGTTTACCTGTTTGATTTTCAAAATTTTTCTAGTTTTTATTTTCGGTTCTTCTTCATTTTAGGTAGTTTAATGTGTTATATTTACTTAGTTGTAGTTAGATAAATTGTTCTCTATGCAATTTTAGACCAGGATCTGTAATCTCATGCATTTTTGTTAACATTTCAACTGTTCACGTTTATTTTTGCATGGACACATTAACTGCACTCATGCAGTTTCGGATGTCCGAATTCGGACCACCACCCGAATTCGGATGTCCGACTTAGACTAAACTTCAAAATTTTCAACGTACAAAATCCTAGTTCGGACCATTGTTGATCCGAATTCGGGTCACTGTTGATCCGAATTCGGACCATCAAAGAAAGGCAAAATTTTTCAAAACTTGAATTTAGTCTAAGTTTGTTCACCACCGTTCATCCGAATTCGGATGATATCCGAATTCGGTTCCAATCCGAATTCTGGGTACCATCCGAACTCAGGACCTTTCCATATCATTTCATGCATTTACATAAGTCATCATCCGAATTCGGATCATGTTCCATGACCCATCCGAATTCGGACCACTTTCATTCATTCCATTCACATTTCGGACCATCATCCGAATTCGGTTCCTGTTTTCAACTCATCCGAATTCGAACCCCCCAAACATCATTCATGCAACATCCGATTTCGGACTGATCCGAATTCGGTGACACTGTTCATCCGAATTCGGACCATCCGAAATCCACACTTAGGATTTTTTTTTTATTTTTCATTTTTTCCATTTCTGCATTTTCATATAAATTAAAAATCACAAAAAAATAGTTCCATCCAAGTGCACCATTGATTAGAGTTAGGATCAGTGTTTGAGTGAAACGGTCTTATCTAACATCGGTCTCTTAACGATTGACTTTGGACTTTATTAGTGGAATTTTATTCTGCTAATAAAGACCCGATGTTAAACAGATCAGACAATTTCTATTTCACACTAATCTAGACTTCACATCAATGCATTATCATCTCAAGTCTTAGGATTCTAACTTTGTTGCACTTTGCAGGATAATGGACCCCGAAATCATTCTCACCGTACCCCATCCTCCCATCCCAAATAACAATGCTCAGCTACCAGAGGAATCCATCCTACCTAGCGCCGAGTTTGTCGAGTTTATCCCCCATAACTGGCAACTCGACGTCTCTATCCTTCCAAAAGAATCCCAAACCCTAGCATTTGACATTCTCACCCGCCATCCCATATATTATGCCCTTTCCACAGCCATCGCCGTTCCCCAGATTTACCTACAACAATTCTGGAACAGGCTACAATTCTTAACAGACCCCGAACCTCACTTCACCTCCACCATTGACTGCGTTCCAGTCAAAGTCACAACCACAGCCATTCGTCACATCCTTCGTTTTCCCATCCAAGACTACATTCCCTCCATTAACTCGTTCGATCCAAACCCATCCGTCTCAGAAGCCCTTTCTGAAATTCAAAACCTAGGGTATGACGGATCCCTTACCAAACCATCCGACTTTCGCACCAAGAACCTTCAGTCCCACTGGAGAATTCTCTTCGATGTACTCAACAAGTGCCTGACAGCCAAACATTCTGGTCATGACTCAGCATCGGCCCAGGTTTTAGCCATGTTCGCTGGCTTTGCCTACGACCGACACGTGGACTATGCGGCTTTCATCTTTGAAGAATTAAGAAGAGTCCACGTGGAAAGGAGCACGAAGAAAGGACGCAAGTATGTCCCCTATCAACGATTCCTTCAGCTCATCATACAATACGCCATGGATCAGGACGAAGACATTCATGAGCGTCCAGAAGCTGATGTCTATCCAACCGTCGCTATCCAGAAACTGACTTTGCCAAAAGGGGCACCAACGGTACAGGTAATGAAGATTCCATTATCAACTCTGACAAGGTCGAGGGGTACAGATCGGGTAAGGGACTATATGAGAGAAAATTATCCGGATGAGTCTCAGTCTGAATCGACTGAGACTAACCAGTCCGACGGTGAGCAACATGAGAGTGAGAACGAGGGAGAAAGGATGGAAGTACAACAATCACTGGGTTATGGTGAGAGGGAGGCTGAGAGTGTAAGGGAGGGAGCCGTAGGTGAGACGGCAGAGACGGCGGATTCTGAACGAACCGTCTCTGTCGTAAGGCCGAGGGATACGCAATCTGAGGGTGAACCAAGCCCTATCAGCCGGACACCACTTCATAAGACCGTTAGTCCAGCGGTCGCCACAACCCCAACCATCCACTTGGTTTCCCCTCAAAGGGAAACCACTTCATTACACGGGGATCTTCCACATACGCCATCGCCCTCTCATTCGGAGAGTGGCGGTGTTGAAAGAGGTCACACTCCTCCCCACGTGACCGAACTTCCTTCGCCCACGATTCCATCCCCACAAACAGACACCGTGCACGATGCTTTTGTGGCATCCCCAAGAGCTGCCTCCGTGGCAGCTCCCGAAACTTCCAGATCTGAGCATCCCGTAGTGGAGCCAGAGATGACGGAAGGAAGACCGGGAGTGGCTCAATCTACGCCGTCCACTTCCGGCCATCTCCCCATCAATTTGGAGATGTTAACGGCAGCCTTACGTGCTGCCGGCGTTATCACCCGGGCTGACCTTGACGCCCAAAGGGAGGCAGCCGAGGAACGACATACCGCCCTTCTTTCTCTTATAAAGGGTAAGGGTGTCGCCTCCGAAGCCGGCCCCTCACAAGGATCCCACTCAGTCCAACTACAAATGGCGGAGCTCTCTGACAAACTGGACGCACTCAATCGCCTAATCCTTCAGGTCCAGGAGCAGCTAAATTCCAGGATGGATCGCCTCGAGTCGGCAGTTATTGATCTCCAATGCCGCGCTCAGGCCGAAACCCTCAAAAGAAAACATGACGACCAGGACGACCCTGATCGTCATGAGGGGGAGAAGCGCAGAAAAGTACAATTTGAGGAGCCCATGCTGGGTACAGGGGGAGCAGAGACCGCCGAGGGGTCTGAATTTCAGGGGTCGGGGGAAAAGTCACAGGAAGCTCAGGAGTACATGCTAATTGAAGACGTGCCGATGGTCGAGGGTCCAGCTCCACTGGATCCAATGACAGCCATGGTAGAATTTGAGGAGCCACACGAGAAGGTTGAAATCATATTAGTTTCTGATTCAGATTCTGATACCGAGGACAACCAACCACTTTTAACTCCTAAGCCTGAACCTGACTCTCCAACCAAAAAATCCTCATCCTCTTCCTTCGATTTCCTGAATTCACCTCCCAGAGCCCAACAGGAAGACATACTCTCATCCATCCAAGCTCCCCCATCACTAAAAGAATCCCACATTACAGTCAGCCCACCAAGATCCCCAAGCCCTCCACCAGTCCAACAAACCCAACGCTCAGGTCCCTCCCAAACAAAAAGGGTTGACTGCTTCGATGAAACTCCCGAGGGTCCTGGAGTGTACAGAAAAGACGACCTATTCTGGGTAGACCACTACACGAAAGGAAAAGTTCACACACTGCCGCAGAGCGAAAAAGATCAAATGCGTCAAGAACGGCGGGGGACTATCATAAAGCTTCTTGAAGCTAAAAAGGACGAAATCGAAGAACCCCCCGTTCAAGGCCTGAAAGAATTCCTGCAGAACTTTCCCCCGGAGCAATTTCAGAATCCATATCTAGAAGAAAGATTCAAGATGGTATTCAGAAAGAAACCTGGAGCCTTCAGCAGACGCCTACTCATGGAACTTACAAATGTCTCCAAAGCTGAACAGGCCGAATACTACCAATTGATGCTCCGGGAACAAAGGTCTAAGGTGTCAAAGTCAAAGATTAAAAAACTCAAATCAATTACCATGTGCAAAAGAGCCAAAGTATTCTATCCCTCCTATCAAGTGGAAAGAGAAGATGGTACGGGAGATGACATCTTTGAGTATGACCTTGACTACATAAGAGCGGATGACGTTGAGTTCCTTCACAACAGTCTGAAAAATCGAATCAGAAAACGTCTATCCCACATGACAGCTGTAGGTGCCTTAGTTCGAAGCATGAATCGCCGATCGATCATAATGTGCTTAAGAGATTTTCAGATGGCGATCGAGAGTGCTATGGTTAAGGTGGGCCTACGAGCACCAGAACAAGATAGTTTTCTTTTAGCCCACCACCCGGCCTACAGAGTTATACTTAAAGGAGATCCGGGTGTTATTTTTGTGAACCACAAGGGCTACAAAAGGTATATGCGCTTTGAGGATCTACCTTGCTATTCCGATGGTACACTTCGACTGGTTCGAGCTGCTCTCACAAAGAAAGTACAAGATTATGATGCTCAACCAGATCCTGAACAGAGATGCTCACCTACGGAAATACAAAATACACTCAGCGGCATAGACTACCTGAACGAGCGGCTACATACAAGACAAGTAACCAGACGTTTCGATGTCATACTTGGTCTTCGTGAATCAACAGATCATGCGCGAGTTCCAGGACCTCCTAAGTGATCGAAAAGGGGGAGATTGTTAGATTAATTATTTCGATCCTAGGAGTTATTTTGTAATATTTATTAACATTGTAATGTGTCTTGTATTTATTTCTATGTAATTTCTTTCTTATGTAATAGTGTAGGGGCCATTGTTGCCAAGTCTTGTAAGTTAATTAAATGAGCCTATAAAGGCTCCTAGGGTTGCTTTTTGACAATACACGGTTGACCTACATTTGAATCTTCTCTTGGAGCCGCCACTGTTCTTCCATATTCACCAACATTCATATTGTCTTCTTTCTTATTAAAAACACATTTATTGAGCTTGTTTCTTCATGTGTTTGATGAGAAAAACGTCAAGGTGCTGAATATATACGGGATTTCATATTAACATGTTGCAAAACAGACTGTGCATCACACAAAATCAAATCCTAATCAGGCAAAGCACTCAAAAGTGAAACCTTCCACAGCAGCTCCAAAGAAAACAGTTGATCACAGATTCTCAAAAGTTAATAAAAAACAGTCCACACATCAAAAACAAGTTTTGGCAAAGCCTAAATCAAGTTTTAAACAAATATGGTGTGTCAAGGACAAATCTGTTGCTCAAACTGCTAATGCAAAAGATCAGACTGCTAAGTCAAAATCTGATGTTGTTAGTGCAAAAACTGAAACTGTTAGCACTACAAACACAGCTCAAGCTGCTGGGCATCAAACTGGAGCTGCTAGTGAATCATCTGAGACTGTCAGAAGAAAAGATGATCAAAATAGTTGGATACCTCATATTATCACTAAATACTCTCCAAAGACTCCATCAGTAGATCTCACCAAATATAAGAAGTCAAAAACAGTTTTTAGTTATGTCAATGTACAAGGCCAACCCAAAACCAATTTGGTTTGGGTTTACTCCACTACTAACTAAGCTGTTATTTGTGCAGGGCAACCACAGGTCTCCTCATAGAACAAGATGGCATCTGGACAGTGGATGCTCTAGGCACATGACAGGCAATTCTGAATGCTTGTCAAATTTCAAAGGTTTTGATGGAGGTTTTGTTGCATTTGGAGGCAACTCAAAAGGAGGTAAGGTTACAGGTAAAGGTACTGTTAATGCAGGCAACATGACATTCCATGATGTTCTGTATGTTGAACAGCTTAAGTACAATTTATTGAGTGTCTCTCAAATCTGTGACAAACAAAACATTGTTCTGTTCACAGATTCTGAGTGCATTGTTCTTTCAAAGGATTTCAAAGTTCCTGAAAAACTAGTTTTACTAAGAACACCAAGAAAGGACAATGTTTACTGCCTGGACACAGATCTCTTGACTAAATCAAATACTTTAAGCTGTTTAATATCCAAAGCATCATCAAATGAGTCTGCTCTTTGGCATAGGAGGATGTGTCACATGAACTTCAAGTCCATGAATATTTTAGTCAAAAAGAATCTGGTAAGAGGCTTACCACAAAAGGAGTTCATCTGTGATGATCACTGTGTAGCATGCCTTAAAGGTAAGCAACACAAAACTTCTCATAAGGCCAAAGAAGTAAATTCAATCTCATCTGTTCTTCAGTTGCTACATATGGATCTATTTGGTCCAACTTCTGTTTTGAGTTTGAATAAAAGGGCTTACTGTTTGGTCATTGTTGATGATTTCACCAGATTTACTTGGGTTTACTTTCTTAGGTCCAAAGATGAAACTGCTGAACTAGTTAAGTCTTTTATCCTTAAGATAGAAAACCAATCCAATTCCAAAGTTAAGGTGATAAGATCAGACAATGGAACTGAATTTAAAAATCTCATTCTAAACAGTTTCTGTGAGTCCAAAGGTATTGCTAGACAATACAGTGCACCAAGAACACCACAGCAAAATGGTGTAGCTGAAAGAAAGAACAGAACATTAATTGAGGCTGCTAGAACAATGCTAGCTGATTCAAATCTGCCAATGACTTTCTGGGCAGAAGCTGTTAATACAGCCTGTTATGTTCTAAATAGGGTTCAAGTAGTTCAATCACAAGGGAAAACTCCCTATGAGTTATTCCATAACAGAAGTCCCCTAATAGCTTTCTTCAAGCCCTTTGGATGCCCATGTACTATCCTTCACACTAAGACTCACTTAGGGAAGTTTGAAAGTAAGGCAGAAGAAGGATTCTTTGTAGGATACTCAACTCAAAGCAAAGCCTATAGAGTATACAACAGTGTGTCTAAAACAATTGAAGAAAGTGCCAATGTTGAGTTTAATGAAAATACTGCTAATATCAAAGGCACTGGCCCTGAGTGGTTGTTTGATTTAGATTCACTAACAAATTCTCTGAGCTTTGTTGAGTATACTGCAGAAGCTGATGCATACAGGGTTGAAGCTGCTAACACGAATTCTCATGCTGCCAATACAATTTCTCATGCTGTTGGCACAAAGTTTCAGACTGCTGCAGATTCAACAAGTTGGGATGATTTCACCACTCTACCACTTCTGTCATGTGATCCTCCAGGGGTCCTAAATGCTCCACTTAATGCAAATCCAGACACTGAAGTGCCATTCCCAAGTCCTGACAGCACAGCTCCAACACAAACGGAAACAGTCCCAGATTCTAGGCTAGCAGTCCCAACAGCTTCTCAAGCTGTTAGCCTAGAAACTCAAGCTGTTTCAGAAACTGAACCATTCACTGGTTCTGATGGAGATGATACAAACCTTGGAACTTCTTTTCAAACAGAGAGAGAGCCCACACTAAGAGTTCACAAGTATCACCCTCTCAATCAAATACTGGGTGATCCAAGCACTCCTGTTCAAACAAGGAAAATGGTTCACAATGAGACTGCTGCTGCTGAACAAGCAGTTTCTGAATTCAGTCTAGCTGCTTTTGAACATGCCTGTTTCATGTCTCAATTGGAACCTAAAAAGGCATCAGAAGCATTAAAAGATTCATCCTGGATTGAAGCTATGCAAGAAGAGCTTTTACAGTTCAAAATTCAGAATGTATGGACTCTGGTGGATCTTCCTAAAGGAAAAAGAGCAATAGGTACAAGATGGGTGTTCAGAAACAAGAAGGATGAGAGAGGGATAGTCATCAAGAACAAAGCAAGACTAGTAGCACAAGGGTACACTCAAGAAGAGGGAATAGATTATGATGATGTCTTTGCTCCAGTAGCAAGAATTGAAGCCATCAGACTATTTCTAGCATATGCAAGTTTCAAAGGATTTAAAGTGTATCAAATGGATGTTAAGTCTGCTTTTCTGTATGGGACAATTGAAGAGGAAGTATATGTGTGTCAACCTCCTGGTTTTGAAGACTACAAGTATCCAGACAGGGTGTACAAGCTAGACAAAGCTCTCTATGGTCTTCACCAAGCCCCCAGAGCATGGTATGACACACTGTCATCATATCTTCTACAGAATGGATTCAAGAGAGGCACTCTGGACAAAACACTCTTCACTAAATCCATCAAAGCTGAGATTCTACTTGTCCAAATCTATGTTGATGACATCATCTTTGGCTCAACTAATGATAGTTTGTGCAAAGAATTTGAGGCCCTAATGCACAAAAAGTTTCAAATGAGTTCAATGGGGGAACTCACATTCTTTCTAGGGCTGCAGGTTAAACAGAGGCCTACTGGTCTATTCATAAGTCAATCAAAGTATGTCAAAGACATATTGGAAAAGTTTGGCTATCAAGACACAAAGGTTGCAAGCACTCCAATGGATCCTCATAAATAGCTCCATACAGACAAAGATGGCATAGATGTGGATATTCATCTATACAGATCCCTTATAGGATCTCTCATGTATCTAACATCTTCAAGACCTGATATTATGTTTGCTGTCTGTGTGTGTGCTAGGTTTCAATGCTCTCCAAAGGATTCTCACTTGGTTGCTGTTAAGAGAATCTTTAGATATCTTAAAGGCCAACCACATTTAGGTCTATGGTATCCTAAAGACTCTCCTTTTGAACTAACTGCTTATTCTGACAGTGACTATGGTGGATGCAACATTGACAGAAAATCCACAACTGGTGGATGTCAATACTTAGGAGCAAGACTGGTCTCTTGGCAATGCAAAAAGCAAACAACTGTCTCCACATCATCCACTGAAGCAGAATACGTAGCAGCTGCAAGCTGCTGCTCCCAGGTAATGTGGATTCAAAATCAGCTAAGAGACTATGGTATGAATTTCTTATCCACTCCTATTTATATTGACAATTCAAGTGCAATTAGCATTGTGCAAAACCCAGTGAAATTCCCAAAAACCAAGCATATAGAAATCAGGTTTCACTTCATCAGAGATTGTAATGAAAAGAAGTTAATCCAAGTTACCAAAATACATACAGATGATCAGCTAGCTGATCTATTTACAAAACCTTTTGATGTGGGAAGGTTCACTTTCCTAATATCAAATATTGGTATGGTAAACATGGATTAATTGGTTTTCATTATTATCGACTCAGTATGCTAATTTAAGGGGGAGACACTGTTCCATTGAAAAGTTGCACAATTTTACACTAACAACATGAGTATTTTCTGATGCTGCTAGTTCATTTTCTCGGACTGCTAGTTTTCACTTGATCTGTCAAAGTGTGCTGGGTATTTGGGTAATTTTTCAAATGTGTGCGCGGGACCCAACCTTTTCGAAACCTTCAAAGGTCCCGGTTTCGTTCAGTTGTAACTACCACTTACATATTCTTCTTCCACGGCCTTCTGCTTTCTCTCTGAACGAATCACACATTCTTCTTTCAAACCCTACAACCATCGTTTGTTCATCCATGGAGTTCGTAAAAGAGCTTAACTGCCTCCCATACACCCTAAAACACTCTGAACTTCAACCGTTTCATGCAATGATGGATTTCCTCAGGCACTCCCATATCCATTATGCCCTAACCATAAACCCTACTATATACATCTCTCATATTGAACAGTTTTGGAATCATGCTTCTGTTCAAACCATCAATGGAGTGCCTACTCTCATATCCAAGATTGATGGAACTGTCATCAATATCACTGAGGAATCCATCAGACATCACTTGCATCTTCAAGATGCCTCAGGTATGACTGACCTATCCCTTCAAGCTTTACATTTTGGTCTTCAAAATATTGGTTATAGGGGCCCTGCTGATTCTTTTACTTTTCTTAAGGCACATTTTTCTCCTAAATGGAAATACCTTGTGCATATTATTCAGCAATGTTTAAGCCCCAAAAGAACTGGTTGGTCTGAGTTTTCTTCAAATATTGCCACTGCCTTAGTCTGCTTTTCTACTGGCCAACAGTTCAATTTTTCAAACATGATCTTTCAAGGAATGTTAAGGCATCATTCCCTAAAGAATGGGAAATTTTTGATGTATCCTAGGTTTTTGGCAGAACTTATTGCACACACCTGCACAACTTCACATTTACATAAACGGATACATGTTTCCCATAGGCACTCATTGTCTTCAATCAAAAGGCTGTTAAAGCCAAGTGCCAATTTTGTAAGTATAGATGCTCCATTGCCCTCTGCAATGATGAACATCATTCCAGGAAACAGAGGAGAGGGTCCTGAGCAGACACAGCCCAACATTCCTGCTTCACCCCCAGGACCCCAACCCACTCCTCATGATACAAATATTCTATCTGATCCTTTTGTACAGCCAACACGCCCACTCAGAAACATATACAAAAGAAAAAGGGGACCAGGAGCTCCTTCCTCCTCCTCCCATCAGCAAGAGCCATATATCCCTGTGCAGGAGGATACTCCTGCACAGCATATCCAAAGGGAACCACTTGAGGAAACTCCCATCCTCACTCAGGAGGTGAACATCTCTTCAGAGATGGTTCATATGGGTTCTGTGGCTGGCACTACTGATGTCTCTGCACAAGAGGCACAGGACAGTGCCAACATAGCTAAGACCAGACCCATGGCAACAGCAAGTGTGCAAACACAAGCTGGAAGTCCCCAGAACCAAGAAAAGAGGGGCCCAGAAGTTTCTACTTCTGGTTTCAATGTCAGTGATAGATCACAAGCACCTCAGGTGCTCTCTGATCTTGAGGCTAGTCTGCAACAACTGCTTTTAACGGATCCCAGGCTCAAACCTGTTGTAGCCATGTTGGAATATCAAATGTCCATCATCGCTGCACAGGGGGCTCAAATTTTTGCACTCAAGCAGGCAGAGGCTGCTCAGAATAAGAGGATGAATTATCTTCACAGAGGCTTCACTCTCTGTGGAAATAAAATTGTGAAATTAGAGCAGATGATTCAAACCCAAGGGGCAAAGGTTGTAGGTCCTTCTGACCAAACCAATGCTTCCAAAAAGGGGGAGAATCAGGAGGTTCCTACATCAGTCCAAACAGCTCCAACAACAACAACAGTCCAAGTAGCACCAACAGTCCCAGTTTCTAGGCTAGCAGTCCCAACAGCTTCTCAAGCTGTTAGCCTAGAAACTCATGCTGCTCCTTCAGCTACTGGAGTTGTGATCAGAGAAGGAATTCAAGCTCCATCAAGCACAGTCCAAGCTACAACATCTGCTACAAAAGACAAGCGCAAGGGCATTCTCATTGAGTCTCCAAAGCATAAATTTTCCTCAAAAGAAGCCCAAATTGCCTTTGATGCTGAAGTTGCCAGAAAAATAGCAGAAGAACAAGACAAAGAATTAGAGCAGCAAGCCCAAACCCCAATGGATGATGATGAGACTTTAGGTGATTAGTTAAAGGGGTTTGTGGCCAAGCAAGGAGAAAGGAAAAGAAAGATGCCAACAGGGCACTCCAAGGCTGAGCATAGAAGATTTCTTATCAATTTTGCCTTTGCAGCAGGTATTCCAAAGAAAATGGCTCAGTCCATGTCTACTGAAAGGCTGCAGGAAATTCATGATAAGGAGATGGACAAAAGACTGAGAACACAAGTCTCTCCAGAAGCTCAACCATCAACCCAATCAGTCCAAGCTGAAGCTGGTGCCAGTGCACCTGCTCCCTCTGATCAAGCAGTTGTCTCTATTCCTTCATCGGTTAAAAGGGTGCTCTTTGAGCAACAACTACAAAAGGCTATGGAGATAGAGAAGCTGATTGATCAGCATGATTTTACAAAGCCTCAAATCAACTACTGGTTTGCTAAGTCACTGGATGACCGTGACTTGAGAATTAAGTTTGTGATAAGAAGAGAGTCTGGTCCTGAAGAAGAGTATGATACTTTTTGGCAAATAGTTCAAAAGTTGACCAGAGATGAGCTGATAACGATGCACAACATTGGGTCTGTATCACAAGTTAGATCTTCTCTACCACAAGTGAAACAAGTCATCAGAGATCTGAAGTCCATTGTTGATCCTGAATTTATTAGAAAAGATGTAGAGGATGCCAACAAGAAGGGATTGAAAATCAAGGAAGTTAATATTTTTGTCAAATCCAGGACTTACAGAATCAAATTCACAGATGGATCTGGTATGTTCTTTAATCTTGAATTCTATGATCTTCCAAAGAATATACTACTCCAGATGAAGTCTGTCAGAATATCTTGTGATAGAGATGAGCTAAAGAGAGAATTTTTGAAGGCTATAGATCATAAACTTGCACAGTTGTAAGTTTTTGAAAGCCTTGGTTTGTGAATAACAGTTTACTTTTTCATTTCCATTTTTTTATAGAACTTAAAGTCTTGTGCAAAGAATTTAAGTTAGGGGGAGATTGTTGGGAAATAGTTTAAGTATGTTCAAACTGTTAGTTAGACTTCTCAGACTGTTAGTAGATTTTACATGTAAATACAAAGTTCATGCTGCTAGTTGAAGAAACTCGAGCTGCCAGTGTAAAAGTTCAAGCTGCCAGAGCAAAACAACTCAAGCTGCTCAGTTCATGCTGTCAAGAGATTCAAGCTGCTCAACAGTTTCAGAAACAGAAAGTGCTGATTTTCAGGAAACGATATCTACATGAAGATTCCAGCATATCTACTATCAGAGAAGTCATAGTTCTTCAAGGAAACATATCAAGAAGCAATATAAATACAGAGAATAGGTCGTTCTATTGTATAGGTGTTTTCTGCATATTTTGAGTCTGTAATTGCTTTATTGATTAAGTTTTCTTAAGCCTCTAAGGTTGTAAAACCCTAAGAACAGTCTGTGTTCTTTGTCTAATCAAACAGATTAGAGGTGATTGTAATCATTGAATTCAGCAATACAAACAGTCTTGATTACTTCTTATGTTTTATGCTTCATTGGTTCTGAAAGTTTTTGTCAAAATAATTAAGTGTTATTCCGCAAACTTCTTAATTAAACTTTGATTCAAAGCAAGATTATTGATTTATACTCTGATAAATTTCAAATCAGTTAATCTTGGTTATTCATATTTTAGATCCTGACAGTAAGGAACCTACATTTGTTTTCACTGACCAGGACCCTGCTGTGATACAGGTCTTTGCGGAGGTATTTAAACATGCAAAACATCGATTTTGTATGTGGCATATAACAAGTAAGCTACAACAGAAGGTTAGATGCACACTGTGGTTTTTAGGTATTTAGAACTATCTAATATATGAATATGCATACAATGTGTTGAAATGTTATTTGCCTTTCTAGATTGGTTCTCGACTGTGCAATGACGAGGTTTTTTTAAGCCGTTTCAATAGCATAGTGTGGAGCAAGACAATTGATGATATGCAATTTGAAGTCAGATGGAAACAATTGATGCACGACTACAAGTTTGAAGAGCATAATTGGTTTTGTGACTTGTTTGACATGCGTGAGAACTGGATACCAGCATTCTCATATGACCTGCCGCTCGGTGGTTTGATGCGTACCACCTCAAGATGAGAGAGTGAAAATTCATTTTTTGGACGTTTCACAAACGGTGATTCAACTCTCTTTGAATTCTACGATCAGTTTGAAACTGCTATGGACCACCAACGTGAATCGCAACGTACTCTTGACCTAAAGTCAAGAGAGAATGTTCCTGCTCTAAAAACAAAATTCAAGTCAGAGAAGGAAGCAGCACGATTGTTCTCCAATGCAAAATTTTTAGAATACCAAGACGAGATCTACAAATTTGCACTGTCATGCATGTCAACCGAAGGAGTAAACAAATGTGTCAATGAGATGCGCATATCTAAAGTGATTGACGTTGAGACCAACATTGAATACCGGGTACGTTAAAAATATCTTAATGAATGACATCCATATATAAATGGTGTTAAGTAACACTGATACCAAACCAACCTAATGATGCAGGTTGTTGTTGAGCCGGATGATCGATATGCATCATCTACATGCAAGTTATTTCAACGTGTAGGAGTTATGTGTCGACACATGTTATATGCATTGAGACTGTCTGGAGTCGATGAAATACCTCAGAGATATGTTGTAGACAGATGGACAAAAGACGCCATGCACACTCGTTTGACCAGCATAACAAACAATCACACAAAGGCAAAAACAACAACCAGGTTACTCCGTGAATTGAAATCCACATTTGCAGAAATACTTAACTATGTTGATAGAGACGACGAGGC
This sequence comes from Centrapalus pauciflorus, assembly GCA_020465985.1. Classification (NCBI taxonomy): domain Eukaryota; kingdom Viridiplantae; phylum Streptophyta; class Magnoliopsida; order Asterales; family Asteraceae; genus Centrapalus; species Centrapalus pauciflorus. The sequence continues at coordinate 22,924 of JAANYP010007198.1, forward strand.
AATACGTGGAGTCATAAACATGATGAACCAAATCAATGGATGACATTGCTCAACAGAACAAGGACAGTAATCCATGCACCAAGGATGATGCCATCGAGCTAATACTTGGAGCATCGCAACCTGTAGAGGTTTCAATCCGTGCACCATCAGGGATCAGAAACAAGGGGTCTCGTAACAGAAAAAGGTTGGTTGGGGGAGGTGAAAAGGCTGCCACCAAAAGCAAGCGTAAGAAGCGAATGTGCAAATTTTGCGGTGAGACTGCCTACACGATTCACGCAACTGCCCAAAGAAGGCAACAGAATAGATCATGATTTTTTGAGAAATTGCATTGTGTTCTTTCAATTTTGTTCGGATTTTGTTTGCATGTACTTCAACCAATAACGCTCTTAAGATTTCGTAATGCATTTTTTTTGGATTTCGATTGTAGGCGTTCTTCGGGTGTTTATTTTTATTGTACACAGTGGTTATTACATTGTTTGTAAAAACTCTTGAGTATAAGTAAATGCACAAACCATCCAATGCCATTTATTTTTTTCAAATCAATTTTTTACATGCATTGTTGCTAACTTCCGTCTCAATAGTGTCATATGAAACTTATGCAACTTTGGTAATCACTGAAAATTTCGTATTGATCTTGTTCTTATAAAAACTACTACATATGCACAGAATAGGATTGAGTACCACTAGCATATAGTTTGAAATTTGTTTGTATGTACTTCAATCAATGACACTCTTAAGACTTCATAATGCATTTTTATATGGATGTTGATTGTACAAAGACAATAACATTGTAAATACCAAAATCGAATAAACCATTCAAAAACTCATGATTATGGGCGAATTCAAACTAACAAACCAACACTTGATGCATGTTAAAGTGATGAGATTTTCTGACTTTATACCTAAGAATAAACAATTGTTGATAGAACCACTCCAAACAATATATCAAAAAAAAAAGTAGTGCAACATTGCATGAATGGAAAATCCCAACATGTTTTTTCGTGCATCGTTGCAGTTGTCCGGCTCATTACGTCAATCAAACGTACTTGTCAAAACGGTCTTCTTTGGTCTCATCCGCAATGGTCGATAACCTTGCCTTGTCATAATCCGAAAGTTTGTCGTACTCCATGAACTCACTTATGAGATTTTCACGTTGCTTGTTGATGGGATGCATCAATATCTTGGTAAGATAACGCCTCCTTAGAGTATGCATCTGTCTGGCTTGTTTATCAACATTCAGCGTGAGACCATGAGCCCACTCCCTTGTGGTTTCCCCATGTACGTCTCTATGTGTCGCATCATAAAAACCCCACAATCTACATACTCTTTCTGCACACCCCAAGGCAAAATTGGCTTCGTCGGTACGACGTTAGCCAAACGTACACACATAGGATGCCCTAATGAATCTAAATATGTTGAAAACAACCGTTGCTGCAAAACACAAACACATGCATGCATGAAACATGATAAACCCAAAACAAGCGTATTGCATCAAATGAATTGTTTATGACATTATCCTTACCAGTCTATCAATTACCCCACCATATTTTACTTCAATTGAAACTTCTGCATGAATGTTGTCCAAGATTGTTACCGTTGCCTTTTTCAGGTTGAAGCAAACCACGTAAAAGTGGAAGTGATTTATGACGGGGAAGAACACCTGATGCACACAGATTCATGCAAGTTAGTATATGTGCTAGGCTCATATGAAATTTTAAGTGCATAGTAATTGATTCGATGTCACTCACCAAATCCGAGTTCTTCACGGTGTTAAGTGTGACATAACCAACAATGCATAGCCCCACATTGGTGGAAAATATTTTGTACATGTCGTTGAACTCAATTGTGCCATCCAATATACTTTGCGTCTGCATGTGTAGTTTAACCCAAGCAAATCTATTAGACAATAAACTAAACATGAATAATGTGTAACTCGAAACACATAATCCAAAACCAAAACTTACCATGCATCGTGATGAAAAGAATATGCGAAGCGGGGAACTCTCACTTCGAAACTGCTCCTCATGGTTCAAAATGGTTGACCAATAATCTACGACACTATTGACAACATTTGAACCAGGACACAAAGTTTCGAGACACACCCGGATACAACTCATGTTCATGTCTGTCTCGAATACCAAGTCACTATAAACCAAAACTATATGTCAGAACTACCATAGATAAATATAATGTATGCACTAATTGAGAAAAATAGATATGTTTCTTACTGTGGATCGTGTTGCATTGAAAAAAATGCATTTGATACTTCTTTCTCAAGCTTCGTCAACCTCGCATCAACATCCAATACTCTTTTCAGGAATGGAGACTTCATGCTTGTACCCGGTCGTACTGCTCTCTTCGGACGATCCACTCCAGCATTAATCATTAAATTTGTACACTGCGCATCGCACTGGACGTCCTCTACACATTTATTCGGGTCTACAACAGCAAGCGGTTTTGGTGCATCAAGTGCATCATATCCAACCACTTACAGGTTCACCGGTTCAATCTGTGTCATTCCCAAGCTGAACGATGGTACATCGTTCATCACCTCCACATGACGCTCTTTATCTTTGCTTAATTGCATAATTGTTCGGTCAACAAAGTCAAGGACTGTCTGTGAACAAATCCATTGCGTGTCACTAACTTCGTCGCCCTGTTGCATACATAAACCACTATAATCGCAGATCCGAAACAAACATTCACGCCACGCTGTGGTCGCGTAATTATAGAATAACAAGCCGTTTTGGTTAAAAAAAATGTAGACTGATTACATTGTTTACTGCTACATATTAATATGTGTTTACCGTGCATTAGTGCATACATATCAAGCATGATACAAAATATTTTTACATTCCATATAGCATGAAAGTGATTCTTAGTACTACCATAATTAACAATTAAGTATTTACGTCATTACAGACAATGATCTAAGGGTCCAAATGTCCTGTAACCTGCATCGAGTCGTCTGTTCTTGAAGAAAATGGTGCTTTCATCACTGGAGTCTTAAACATTTCATCTGCCCCTTTTGCACCAGAAGTTGATGCAGCCGTGAATTTCATCGTCTCCAGTTTTACCAACTCCGTATTCAACCGCATGTGCTCATCAACTATCATCCTTCTCCACCTCTTAGCTCTGTCCGCCAACTCAACCGAATCTGGATAGCACAACATTGTAGATAATAACGTGTTCTTCATGAAATCGGTGATATGGGTGAACTGATCGAAGCTTTGGTCATAACACCGTAGATACTCCTGCACGTAAGGTAAAAATTGTAAACTTTACCATATAATGCATATAACCTGATCAGTTATTATCACTTTCATAAATTGATATAACGGCCAATACATGTGTACAACTAAATTGCAATAAAAAGTGTTCACCTTTAATGCATCCTGATTTGGCTTGTCATCCTTACCACGTTCCTCCACTTCCTTAGCAGGGACAGATGCAGTCCCGTGTTGAACACTCGTTACGATGGTCGCATCTTTCAAACATGTCACTGCATAAACATAATTAAGCGTCAATAGTGCAATGTATAAACATAAACATCATAATTTACTAATAGTTAATCAATTCAATATTACCGTCAGGCAACATCATTGGTACATCATGTCCTCCATCGTCCGCACCAACACTTGCTGGATCAGATAACACGGGGGATGCATCTACCAGACCGGTGCAAAAAATATTTTTAATCATACAAAAGCAAAAAATATGCATATAAATTGCCATAAAATATCATCGATGTTTACCTTTCGTCAAATTTATACAGTTTGTTGCATCTTTATGAAGACTCTCATCTATAAGCTTGATGAGGAAATCTAGGTTTTCTTCGGACTGGGTGCCAACTTCAACCAGCACTTCCAAAGTATCATCAACATGCATATCGGGTGCTGTCACATTGGCTTAATAAAAATAATTACATTACCTTAAAAGTATATTAACAAATATTAATATGAACAACGATGCATGTTTAAAATGACACCCTGTGGACGTGCGGGTGATGTAAATTTGCTTCGTTATGCAAATACCTCAACCAAACAATGCTAATCAAACTATTTTTGGAAACAGATATAATGATCAAAATTTACTCCAAAAAAATATTGTAACATATGTACACTACCTGCTACTGCATCGCACCCTATGGGTTTAATCTCCATTTTGCTCGGACCACTCTTCTTCGCTTTCTTGCTACCTTTTATATCAGATAGTAGTTGATGCAGTCCAATGTCCTCATCAGAACCTGCCTCGTCACCAGCCTCACTACCAGCAGCTTCCTTACTCTCTGCACTTAATTTTCCAGCAAAACGTTTGCTGCCAACTGGAACCATCTTGTACGCCTTTCCCAATCCAAATCCTCCGCACTCAATCTCCTTTCGTTCACGTTCCTTCAACTTCTCCGTGTCCCATGAACACAATACTATCACCGGCCTTTCTTTACTAACCTTCAAGCTTGGACATGATACTCTATCAACATAAATTAGCTGCAACAATTTTTAAACATAAGCATAAAAAAGCAATATTTTTTGATTCAGTAAGTATGCATAATTAAGACACATATGCATATGCAAAGCACCTACCGTCAATAGTGTCAATGGACCAGAGAAGAATGTGCTTCCATCTTGCTTCCAACCGTCCTTGCATGTCTTCAAGCAGTCCAATATATACTCACACTAGTTCATATGACATATGTCTCGCACCGATTCAATGTATTGCAAAACCTTCAGGATTGCAAGGCCTGATTGTGTCCCTTCAACCATCAGGTTGATAAACAACACAAGAAAGTTCAATTTGAATAGATCGCCTCCATCTTTCTGTTCCAGCCTAATCATATCCGATATCAACTTAGGGGTCAGTTTTTCCCCTTTTCCATACTGTGATTTATATTTCTTAATAAGTTGCTGCGTATCCTTTGATGCATCCTGCCTAGTCAGCTTTTTAGTTCCTGATGGTATGCCTATGGTATCAAAAATGACATCCTCATCGATGCAGACCCTCCATTTGTCTGTCATTATCAAACACGTTTCTCGTTCAAAATGATCAACGACCCAATACCCTAGCTTAAGTGGTATTTCCTTCACACGCAACGCTAGCAAATTCCCAAACCCCATTGATTTTAAGTCGGCTTCTTGCTTACTTGTTAATGCACCAACGCACTCAAACAGTGTTTTTGGCGACGTACGCGCACGTATCAACGGAAGACGCTTTGAACCAGGGTTGACAATAGTCTCCATCGAAGGCACCTCACCTAAATCACATGCAGCGCCCGCACCCTTACTTGTTTCTGCATCAAGTTTCCTTGCCTTAGTCACAAACTCCTTCTTAACCTTCACAACCTTTGCACTCTCGAAATCGTCGTCCGAATCCATTGCGTCCAAATTTCTTTTATAACCTGCAGACGAACACAAATATTTCCACCCATATTACATTTATCATAAATATATTCACATATATTACAAATATATTCACATATGTTACATTTATCATAAAGTATTAAAATATGTAAGACATTAAGATACTAAATTGATGAATAAAAAAATGCATAAAACATGCATCAATGTGCTGTTCATATATTATAAACATACATACTATACGCGTATCGAATCAAACTGTCTTCGACGTGATTGGATCACATGATATGCACATAGAATGCATAACATGATACATGATACATGATACATGATATATGATACATGATACATGGTTCGTGTCGAACAGACCAACTGCATACTTTGCAATTTTTCAAGCAAATTAATAACTAAAAACAGATAATACATGAACCTTGGATTACAACTTCACACACGGAACATTAGATTACAACTTCATATGACATATATACTCATCAATTTTGCTGCTGGAAAACAAAAACATCAAAGCAGCACCTTAACAATTTAAACAAAACATAAAACAGTCAGGTGTTGAGTATGGACAGAAGCAACATCACTACGGGTGCTGCTGTCACGCCCCTGTTTATCTGCCTTTTCGCAGCTCCAACATTCCCACATGTATTAGTCCTTTTGACACACTCACATCCCATATATATATGCATAAACTAGTAATAATGCATATAAGTGATAGAATTAAGAATCTAGGGGTTATTTCATGTCTTAACCCCTTAATAATTATGGTGTGACCTGTTGGGAGTGGTGTGTTGCCACTGCTGTCACATGTACACATTATTAAATACAAACAGATCATGCATGACACGCATAACATTAGACCAACTGCTTTTAATGTTTTGAAAACAATATAAAAATGAGCAGGACACACGTAACATTGGATTACAACAATACATTGTTAAAACAATACCTTTGTCGTAATCATGCACCCGGTATTCGATAGCCATCTCTACTTGTTCAGCGGAATCCTCTTCGTCCGATATGTGTAAGGCTGTTTCGACTGTATTCTGGAACTTTGACCGAAGCCCTAGTCGGCCGCTTCTTCTTGGAAGTTTGTGCAACATATTGTACCATATCCACAACAATATTCTTTACAAACAAAGTTATGAACCACAATGCAACATCGTACTTTGAAGACCAGGTTACCAAACAGATTAATATATGCACCTTTATAAGTTTTGAATTCAAAATAGTATGCACTATATAATCAAATTATGGTTTGAGTACGAAAAATTTCATACCGCACGATCATTGAACCAGACACCCACATCATACGTCGTTGGAGTTTAAATATCATAATGCACATGGTAGAAAACAATGTGCAGAACCAAATTAACATACTATTTGAAAACCAAATTATGAACACAACCTATTGTTTAAAAAATATGAATTTGATATACACTAGCATATCACATTTAATACATATCACATAATGCACCAGATTTTCCACAACAATATTCTTTGAAAACCAAGTTACGAACCACAATCCATCTTGAGAACTTTTTGAAAAAAAAAACAGTATGAAAAATAAAAAATATAGTATATTTTGAAAAGGATAAACTTCATGTTGCACAAGCCGTTGTAAAAAGATTAAAACCTATGCATATTATACTCAACCAGTTGTTGTAAAACCCAAAACTATGGATATCAAAAGCTTGAAAAAGGTTGCACATGGTATGAAAAGGATAAATTTCACAAAAAGTAACACACGTTCACTACTAAATTTTCAATACAACTGATAAACACAAAATACAAGTTAAAAAACAGTTAAAAACTTAAAAACCATGCATAGGATATAAATTATCAACATTATAAATATTATTGTCAATCCCAACTTAAAACACATCATCCATAAGTTTCAAATAACCACCAAACAAACTATGCACCCAACCCATCATTGGAACTTATGCGACTTCATGAAAACATACAGGAACAAACCGTTAAAAAAACTAAAACCTATGCAACTCATTTATTTAAACACAAACATAATTTTGCATACTAGAATATACTGGAAAATAAGTGCTAAATGCACATCCCCAATAAAACACACTCACTATCAAAGCAAAACTTACATAATCAACCAAATATGAAATAATCCATGGCTCGTAACAACAATTCAAGGTAATGTGCATCACTTTCAGTTACTAAAATAAAATCGGGAAAATATAACAATGGAATCAACAAAGTAGTGCAACCTTTGTTTCCTGCTTCAAACACAGTAACAGAGGGAACAAATATGGGTTAGCGCTTTGAAAAATGCTTCAAAACCGACAGTATGCATGCAACTTAGGGCCTCAAAATTAGAACGAATGGGTCAAGAAACCAGCCCATTTAAACTCACATTAAACACGACAGTGCACCATTTTCACAATGTACAACTGTTTAGGGTTCATACACACAAACATTAATGTGCTCCAAATCAACACTATACATGCGATTTAGGGCTTCAAAAATAGGGTGAAACGGTAAACAAAATCGCCCATTTAAACTCCCATTTAACACAACATTGCACCATATTCATAATGTGCAACCGGTTATGGCTTCTATACACCATATTTAACAGAAAAATTTTTGGACTAAAAGTGCATACCTCGAACTGCTTCTTCGCGCTAGAGTATCTTGGAGTCTTCATTGATTCTATACGATGTTGACTACGATTAGCCGCGAGATTTCAAAAAATTTCGAAGATTTGGACGTATCCTTTGATAGCCGGCGAAGATTGAGATGGGTGTATAGATTTTTGGCGAACGGTTGCTGAAGAAGGAAGGTGCAAAAGACGCGCGATGATATATTCTGAATAATTTAGGATGCACAAAATACTCATTCTACCCCTCCGCTAGATTTTGGTATTAATTTAGGCTGCACAATTCCTAAATTGCCCCTCCACGTTTTTTCTAATGTTGAATTAATGCACACAATATTTAAGTTATTTACACCTTTGCCACTTGATCTATACCATTCATTTTTTTGATCTAACGGATCGTTGTGGTTCTTTTGTGCCTCGGTGCACAAAAGTTCTCAATGGAACCTCCATATATATATATATATATATATATATATATAGAGGTTCAAAAGAGTCCCTTTAAAAATCCAGTCTACCAAGGGTACCCATCCAAAGCCATAAGATTAAACAAATCAATGGTTATGACCAAAAAATGAAACTCCATGCGCGTCCCCCTTTTTTTTATAGCTGGAAGAGTATTTTCGTAATTACAGCGATCATTCACGTACATATAAAATGATCATTCACATTACTTATTTGATCATTCACATTACTTAATTGATCATTCACATTACTTAATTATTCATTCACAACACTTGATTGATCATCCACAAGAATTATTTGATTATTTATAATTCTTTTACACTTATTTGATCATTCACAATAATTATTTGACTATTTACAGTTCTTGTATAATTATTTGACCATTCACATTACTTAAATGGTCATTCACATTACTTAAATGACCATTCACATTACTTAAATGATCATTCACATTACTTAAATGATCATTCACATTACTTAATTGACCATTCACATTACTTAAATGACCATTCACATTACTTATTTGACCATTCACATTACTTAAATGATCATTCACATTACTAATTTGATCATTCTTATTACTTAATTGTTCATTCACAACACATATTTGATCATTTACAAGAATTATTTGACTATTTACAATTATTTTACACTTATTTGATCATCACGACATTTATTTGATCATTCACAATAATTATTTAACTATTTACACTTCTTTTATAATTATTTGATCATTCACATTACTTAATTGATCATTCACAACACTTATTTGATCGTCAAATCAATTAATTGACCATTCACAATAACTATTTGACTATTTACGGTTCTTCTACATTTATTTACCATTCACAATAATTACTTGACCATTCACACTTCTTCTACACTTATTTGATCATTCACGACACTTTTATGATCATTCACAACACTTATTTGATCATTCAGAATTCTTCTACACTTATTTGATCATTCACAAGAATTAAGGAATGTGAATGGTTAATTAAGTAATGTGAATGATCAATTAAATAATGTGAATGATCATTTTAGTAATGTGAATGATCAATTAAGTATTGTGAATGATCATTTAAGTAATGTGAATGATCAAATAATTATAAAAGAAGTGTAAATAGTTAAATAATTATTGTGAATGATCAAATAAGTGTACAAGAAGTATAAATAGTTAAATAAGTGTTGTGAACGATCAATTAAGTAATGTGAATGATTAATTAAGTAATGTGAATGATCAATTAAATAATGTGAATGATCATTTAAGTAATGTGAATGGTCAATTGAGTAATGTGAATGGTTAATTAAGTAATGTGAATGATCATTTAAGTAATGTGAATGGTTAATTAAGTAATGTGAATCATCAATTAATTAATGTGAATGATCATTTAAGTAATGTGAATGGTCAATTAAGTAATGTGAATGGTTAATTAAGTAATGTGAATGATCATTTAAGTAATGTGAATGGTCAATTAAGTAATGTGAATGGTTAATTAAGTAATGTAAATGATCAATTAAATAATGTGAATGATCATATAAGTAATGTAAATGGTCAATTAAGTAATGTGAATGATCATTTAAGTAATGTGAATAGTCAATTAAATGTTGAAGAATTGTGAATGGTCAAATAAGTGTTGTGGATGATCAAATAAGTGTTGTGAATGATCAAATAAGTGTAGAAGAAGTATAAATAGTTAAATAAATGTTGTGAATGATCAATTAAGTAATGTGAATGATCAATTAACTAATGTGAATGATCAATTAATGTGAATGGTGAATTAAGGAATGTGAATGGTCACTGTAATTACGAAAATACCCTTGCCCATATGGGGTACGCTGGATACGCATGATTTTGAAGGGGACGCTTTTGAACCAAATTATATGTATATAAACAAGAGATCTTTTGTGAAAAATTTAATTGTTGTGAACAATGTTAACTACTAAAAATGTAACAAATCAGTAATTAATTAATTAATTAATTAATTATAATTAAAATAGTTGTTTTTAAGGGCATTTGAGTAATTGACTAAATCATCAAATCTGTCCTTAAATTCTTATGTAACAACGTACCTATTAATTTGCATACGAACAAGTCTGAAAAATACATACAGTAGTTGGATACTTGGTTTCATCCATTATATTTGTTTATAATATAATGTCTTTGCACATACATTATACATACAGTTGTTCAGCCATTTATATTTGGACGCTTTGCATTTTTCTATCGTTGTCCAATAATTTTATTTATATTATGATTTCCGTTTATATCAATTTATTAATGGTGTGGTAATTTCTCAAAGAGGTGTATCACATATATATGATTCATTGGGTTCATTAGTTTCATTCGGTTCAATGAAAATAAATAAATCAAACCAAATATGATTCATTGGGTTCATTAGTTTCATTAGGTTTAATGAAAATAAATAAATCAAACTAAATGTGATTCATTAGTTTCATTAGGTTCAATGAAAATAAATAAATCAAACTAAATATGATTCATTGGGTTCATTAGGTTCAATGAAAATAAATATATCAAACCAAATATGATTCATTAGGTTCATTAGTTTCTTTAGTTCAATGAAAATAAATAAATCAAACTAAATATGATTATTGGGTTCATTAGGTTCAATGAAAATAAATAAATCAAACCAAATATGATTCATTGGATTCATTAGTTTCATTTGGTTCAATGAATAAAATAAATCAAACCAAATATGATTCATTGGGTTTAAAATAAATCAAACTAAATATCATTTGTTGGGTTCAAACTAAATATGATCCATAGATTCAATAAATATAATTAAATCAAATTAAATATGAATATATATTGACGGTTGCATGTTGAATTATGATTTTTCAAAAAAAAATTTACATAACCGCCCCTCCCTTTAATGTCGGAGTTTCTTTGAAGGTGATGATATTTAGAGGATAAATTACTTCATGCTCTTCCTATATTGCCCCTGTTGCTTTTGATTTTAATTTCCACATGTATCACGCTTTACGGATGATGTGTAATTTTTTTATTGGTGCACATTGTGCATAATGAATCCTTTGTTCACAAGGGATTCTATCTCATACATACATACATACATACATACATACATACATACATACATACATACATACATACATACATACATACATACATACATACATACATACATACATACATACATACATACATACATACATATATATATATATATATATATATATAGAGAGAGAGAGAGAGATGGGATCATTGCAGAACCTAAATTTAATGTAGAACTATAGAACCAATATCGTCCATAGATTAGAATAATCTAATGGTCTTGATTAAAAGAGTTAAGTTTGGAATTAGTGATTGGTAATAGTGATATTTTAATTCTTGGAGGGGTAAAAAAGGAAAAGATTGGAAATAACAAAAAGATTGACATTAGCAAAATAAATATCTTTTTTCTTTAAATTAAAATAACATTAATATTATTAATTTTTAAATCAAAAAAATTATACCATAAAAACGAGAATTTTATACTCTTTAAAACGAGACCGGTCATGATATATTTTTTTCGAAAAAATTTTACGTGTTTATTTTTCGTAAAAAAAAAATTACCCAGACCACCATGCAATGTAGCATGACCTATATAATTCAATGTCGAATGAACACTTGATGTCGTATATCCAACGTCGATGCAACACTGCATGTACATTCAAAATTAACAGAACCAAAATAATGGTCAAAATTAGTAGTCAAAAGTTGGTTGATTTAATGAGAAAAGTAATGATATATTTTTTTCGAAAATATTTTACGTGTTTATTTTTCGTAAAAAAAAATTACCCAGACCACCATGCAATGTAGCATGACCGATATAATTCAATGTCGAACGAACACTTGATGTCGTATATCCAACGTCGATGCAACACTGCATGTACATTCAAAATTAACAGAACCAAAATAATGTTCAAAATTAGTAGTCAAAAGTTGGTTGATTTAATGAGAAAAGTAATGACATATTTTTTTCGAAAAAATTATACGTGTTTATTTTTCGTAAAAAAAATTACCAGACCACGATGCAATGTAGCATGACCGATATAATTCAATGTCGAATGAACACTTGATGTCGTATATCCAACGTCGATGCAACACTGCATGTACATTTAAAATTAACAGAACCAAAATAATGGTCAAATTAGTAGTCAAAAGTTGGTTGATTTAATGAGAATAGTAATGATATATTTTATTCGAAAAAAATTTACGTGTTTATTTTTCGTAAAAATTTTTTTACCTAGACCTCCATTCAATATATTATATAGAGATCATTCAATGTCGAATTACAGTTTATATCACACATTCAACACTGCATGTACCTTCGATATTAAAAGAGTCAAAAATGGTCAAAGTGAGCAGTCAAACTTGGTAGGCTACTATTAATTCAATGTTAATTGCATAATTACCATCTTATCCCTAGTGTTATATAATAATCCAATGGTTTAGATTGGTTCTATAGTTCTGCACTAAATTAATGTTCTGCAATGATCTCAACTATATATATATATATATATATATATATATATATATATATATATATATATATATATATATATATAAACTTAACGTATGTTTCTATATGTTATGATTTAACAAAATGTATAATATAACAAATATCTAAATTTAAATGAATTAAATCCTAAGTTTATATATTTTTTCTAAAAACTAAAAATGTATAGGCAACGTAACAAAATAAATAGATGAGAACATACAGAACAAAATACATATAAAAATTATAATAACGAAATCTAATATAAATAAAATTTTAATAAATTAATTAAATACGTAATAGGTAAAATAAATTAATTAAATAGGTAAAAATATAACTTTAATAAAAAAATAAATACATTTTAAATAATGATGATGATGATGATGATGATGATGATGATGATGATGATGATGATGATGATGATGAGAGTAAATTACAGAAATGGTCACTGTGGTTTGTTCAAAATTATGGAAACGGTCACTCAACTTTCAAAGTTGCAGTGACGGTCCCTCAAACCACTTTTTACTTGCAAAATTGGTCCTTCCATTTTTGCCATTCTTTTAACTACAAGTTTAGTAATTTCAATTTTGGTTACTTTTCTTAACTTTTTATTTTTGGTTTTAAATTTGAAATATTAATTTAATAAATTATGATTAAATTTATTATTAAATATATTATTATTATTATTCTCATTATTATTATTATTATTAACTTTACCTATTTATTTTGTAAAATAAACCCATATTTATTTACTAATTTTATTTATTTATATACTTAATTAGTTTATTTATTAAAGTTTTATTTATTTATATTTTATTGGTTAAACTATTTATATAATTTTATTATTTATACTTTTACATCAAACTATTTCATTCCGTTAATAAATTTTGAATTTATGTAAATTTTGTTTTAAATTTACTAAATCATTACATTTTGATTTAAGTTTACTAATTTATTATTTAAAAATATTTTGTTACGCTAATATATTTTTATTTAAAATTATTATTTTATTTGTTGGATTTAAATATTGTGTTATGCCAGTATACTTAGATTTTAATTTATTATTTTATTTGTTTTGATTTAAAATTTTTCTACGTTAATACTTAAGTGAAAATTATAAAATATTTAAGTGAAATTGAATAAAACATATTAATGTACAAGCTTTTAAATCAAAAAGACTAAAATACGGTAGTCACTTAAATCAAAATATATTTTATTCGTTTACATATAAATATTTTGGTAATTGTAACACCCTCCCCGAAACCGGAAATGTCACGTCAATACAATACACAAGTGGCAACATCTCAATAACTCTATTATGCACATGTCACAGGATAAACTGGAATCACTGATAATTTAAAACTTTCACATAAACATCATTAACACATAATCCGCTAATTACATAAGCCCCAAAGATACTAACGTAAACAATACTGATCAGATTATTATACAAAACTAGCACAAAGCTTTCCAGATAATCCTCGATCCCAAATCAACAAGCGCGGCTACTGATCCCGACGCTGATACCCTACACATGGAAAACTCGAATACGTAAGCTCGGAAGCTCGTGAGTACGCGAGGGTTAGACTCTGCACAATAAACACATAACATGCGTACACATAGCACATACACACAGCACAATTCTATCTCTGTCCCTGGCAATCAACATCATAAGTAGGTATGAACACGCAGCATGAGATCCGAAGCCCTGCACACAGAATTACTGAGGGGGACCCTTCCCCAGCTAACGACTGTGCGCACCGGTGGTTAGCTAACACCCTGTAGCACGGGCGCGAACCGGCTACAGGCCCTGCCGTGTATACACGCCCCAAGGACTGTTAGGGACAGTCAACCCACGCGAATCACTGTCCGTATAGAACTCATCACGGACCCCGGACTGGATCTCATCTCATGCACATATAACACTTATATAAGAACAGAATCAAACCTGGCGCCCTTGTCCCTGTCTCATTCACTGTATAGCACAATATACACAGATAACACGATACAACTCAGAAAATGGAGCGCTCGTTTGGAAAAAGGCTCGGGTACTCACCTGATCAATCGGTCCCAAACACTGAACTTATAACCTCCAACCCGGCTCGTCTCGCAGACTTGTTCCTGAAATCACACGAATCCCGGAGTATTAATCCCAATTTCAACCGACACATAAACCCGACTCATAACAGACCCAAACCGACTCGGACCCAAAACAAACCCAATGGAACCCCGAAGACTTAATAAAAACACGACCCAAAAATCCCAAACGAAATCCGACCCCATAACCCTCAAACTGACCCCGACAGCATCGGCCCCCAGCCCAACCATCGCGCCCGCACTCCAGCCCCAACGCGGCCGCCCCCCCCCCCCCCCCCCCGCGTCGCGACCACGACCGCGCTCTCTCGCGGTCTGGTTCGTCCCTGTCGTCGTTCAACTTCTGCCCAGGGGTACCTAACCCCTCTCAATGCGATTTCCAGCCACTATATACCCATAAACCAGTACACAAAACTATTTACAAGATACATAACCACTCCTCTCTGATTCTCAACATATATTATGAATTAAGCCCTCAAAATCAAAGCTACATACCTTAATATCTTCAAGAACACAAGATGAAGATGAAGAGGTGGATTAATTCCGAATTTCGGAATTAAATTCTTGATTTTGGGAGAGGTATCTACTGCCAAAACCCACGCACACACATACACTTTCTGAAATATTGCCAAAAGAAGGAAAAGAAGAAGCACATATGATATTTTCACTTTTAGCGGGTTCCGACCCAATAACCCGAACCCGATATCCCATTTTCACAATTAATATCCACTCAACCCAATTAATTTCACGAACCCAAACATATAATTAATCCACTAAATTAATTACCGGGTGACACGTAACTCGCAAACCCGACACATTTAATCCACTACTCGGGATCTCATTGGTCCAACACGATAATAATTATTTAAATATCCACTAAAATAATTACACGCAATTATCTCGAAAATGGGATGTTACAAATCCTCCCCTCTTAAAGAGATTCCGTCCCCAGAATCTATCGCAAGCCATTCGCAAATACCCATCTCTTATGCTAAATCCCCGAAAATATTGACTCGAAATTCTCGATATAATTATTAAGAATTCAATAAATTCGCATTTGAACTTTGAATGGAACAATCATCACTAATACACATCTTCGCTTCACAATTAGTCGATCCTGTTAGGCACAAAAAGGCCTCAGTCAAACCTATTCTGCATCTGAGGGGGAGATTATTAATCAAACCTGTTGATGCTTTTGAAGGTTGAATTTAAGGCCTGTTATATGCCTTATTGAAACCTGAAAAAAGATTTGCAATATCAGCCTAAAGCTGTTCTATGTGTTGCATGCGTTTCAACAAAGACAGTTTTGCCCAAGCTGTTCAGTCTGCTGAACAGGCTGGACATAAACTGTATACGCTGCTCTACACTGGTGAGCAGCTTGGGCAGTTTACAAGTGCTCTGTTCTTTGTGAACAGAACCTGTTCTTTGTGAACAGGCTAATCACTTTATGGAATATGTTTCCAAGTCCTCATGTATTGTTTTTTACTACAAGATCAGTTTACAAAGTCGAAGACAAAGTGGAAATCAGAACTGCTCAGCCTGCCCAAGCTGTTCTGCTACATGAAGACAGAAGGTTATTTGAAAAAGGGTGACAGACCTTTTTTCTTATATCAAAATAGGCCTTTACAAGGAAGAAAAACACAAAGTTGACATTCTTTATTTAGTTAAAGGCAATGCAACAGTAGACAAAGTGAAAAGACAAAAGTTCTGCCCACATGAAGACAAGTCTGCTTTTCAGAATGTGCAGAAAAGGTTATGTTGTCTTTTCAACAAGACTTCTCCTTTTTCATTCCGTCCAATGAAGAAGCTTCACTTAAATCCTCTGAGTGAGTATAAAAGGAAACTTCCAAGGATTGAAAGATTAAGCCAAAAAGCTAAGTGCTGAAAACAAGAGTGAACGTGCATTCAAAGTGTGTCTTTCATGCATGCAAGTCTGCTTGAATAAAACAGTGCTCAGTGTCTAAGCTGTTCTTGTTCAAGCTGTTCCTCAGAGTCTTGTAAACACAGTGAGTGATTCTTAGTGAGTGTATTCATTGTAATTAGTTTAAGTCAGTCTTAGACTAGTTAAACATACTGTTGTATCTGTCATCTCAGCTTGAACCTTTCCGCATTCAAGCTTGTTTGTAATTAACATTTGTTAATAATACATACAAACATTGAGAAAATTGTGTGTAGTTTTTAAAGAGCTGTATTCACCCCCCCTCTACAGCTTAAAGCTATATACTTGGGATATCTTTTGGGACCTACAACTGGTATCGAAGCAGTTTAGAGTGTGTGTCATTCTAGATCTCTCATTCTCCCAAAAGTTTCCATGGACAACAGTGCTGCAAGTTCCTCATACTATGACAATGGCTCAATGGGCAAACCTCCAAAGTTCAATCATCAGAACTTTTCTGGTTGGAAGTGCAGAATGATGCTCTACTTAGAGAATCTGGATGTACAACTACCAGAGATTGTAATGGAGGGTCCCTATGTGCCAACCTCTGTTACAACAATAACTCCTGCTGTTGAAGGAGCTGCTCCTGAGATCAGAACATTTGAGAAAGCAAAAGCTCAATGGTCTGATGAAGACAAAAGACTGGTGGCTCTTGATGCAAAGGCCAGAAACAACCTGGTCATCTCTCTACCTGATGATGTGTTCAAACAGGTTGAGAAGATGAAGACTGCAAAGGAGATGTGGGATACTTTGTGTACTGTCTATGATGGACCCACAATCACACTTGACAACAGGATTAATAATCTTGTTAGACAGTATGAACTCTTCTTTGCAAAACCAAAGGAGACTCTCACTGAAACCTACACCAGGTTTACTGCTCTTGTAAATGATCTCAAAGCTGTTGGGATCACCAAGGATAGCCTGACTTTGGTAAACAAGTTCTTAGATGTTTTGCCTGAAGAATGGAATTGTTTTTCTACAATTTTAAGGAATTCAGGTACCATCAAAAGTATGGATCTTGTTAACTTATATGGATCCTTGCTAAATGATGAGCAATCAAGGCAACAGAAGAGAAATGCCTTGGAAATATCTAAGAAAGGTGCAGCCTTTGTGGCTAATGTGAGACAACCTGTAAATCAAGTGAGTGATGTGTTCACTCAACCTGATCAACAGGCTGATGATAAGGAGGAAATGTCTGATGAGGAAGACAATGCAGATAGTACTGAACTGGATGATGAGCAGATGATAGCCATGCTTGTCAAAAGGTTCAACAAGAAAAGATTTGGAAGAAACATGCTACAGGGAAGCTCAAATGCTGTAAAAAAGAATGCATTTGACAAGACCAAAGCCGAGTGCTTCAAATGTGGCAAAACTGGCCATATAGCTGCTGACTGTGTGTCAAAAGCTGTTGGTCAGACATCCAAATCATACAAGACAAACAGGGATGATGGCTATAGGGTTAAGTACCTTATGGCCATGGCTAAGCTGAGGAAGTTAGAAAACTCAGTGGTTTCTAACAGGCAAAAGGGACTAATGGCTGAAACTTGTGACTGGGAGGAGTCTGATTCATCATCTGATGAAGAAGACAACAACTGTCTGATGGCCAACACTGATGTCCCATCAACAAGCAACTTCAAACAAGATCTGGCTGAAGCTGAAGCTTTCAGCAGCTTGGAGAACTGGAACCCTACAATGATGTATAAGGTACAAAATTTTATGGATTACAGTTCTGAAGAAAAAGTTAAAATGTTTGAATATATGCTTGTTGATCTAAAAGCTGCTGTTGAGAAGCATGATGTTTTATTATCTGAAATCTCTAAGCTTAAAACTGATATTGAAACAAAGTCCAGTAAGACAGCTTCCATAAGTTGGAAGCTGAGCTTGATGAATTAAAACACATCAATTCCATTTTACTGGAAGAAAAGAGAGAAACAGATATAAAACATGCTAAGCTTCAAAAGATAGATGACTCTTGGTGCCAATCTGCACAAAAAGTCAGCCACTGCATAAGTCAGCAGATTCCTGCACAAATCCAAGCCTATCTTGGAGGGGATCTTGACACAGCAGCTTCCATTGTTGAGGTTTATAATTTAAAAGAAGACTTGTCCACTCTTGGTGAGCTTCCAAACACTTTTATTCAAAAAGTGAATGGTAAATTAATCTCAACAAACAGGTTTGTCAGGCCTCAAAACACTGACAGCTCGTGTGAACCTAGCTCAAAAGCTGTTGATGAAATGAGTTTTCCATCAAATAAGCTTGCTAAGTGTTCTACTGATTCACACAAGCAAAAGAAAGGAAAGCATGTCCAAACTGCAGCTGTGGACACCAAACCTGTTGACAAAACAGACTTTGGGTCTAAAGCTGATGTAAAAAGGCATACTAATCCTTTTAATGCTGAACATTTTGAAAATAAGTTTTCAAAAGGTAAGCAGTCTGCCTTTAACAAGAATAAGTCTCAGGTTGAAGGCAAACCTGCTGTGATTTCAAATAAGTTTTCAAATCATAGTGGTATACTGGTTTTAAATGAGAATAAGTATTTAAAAACCAGAAATAATGATTATGTTGATAGGCAACATCAACCACATCTCAGTAAGGGCAAAGGCAAAGTCATTGCTCAGCCTGAGAGATCTGGGAATAAGTTTCCTAAACCTGTGGAGGTTAAAAAGCCAATTAAGCTTCCTATATTTGATATCTGCCCTCCTAAAAAGAGGAAAGAAGAGACAGGCAAAGCTGTGGCTATTGAACTTTCCACTCAAGCTGTTGATTCATCAAAAAGTAATAAGTTTGCTAAACCTGCTGATGGAATCAACAGAAATAACCCAGAATGTGTTTCAGAAAGGTCTTCTTCCAAAAATGCTAAAAGGAGAAAGTGTTATAAATGTGGAATGAAGACACATCTGGCCAAAGACTGTCCTGAAACTGTGGACATGAGGCCTGCTGACTCTGATGCTTCCCTCACTGCCAACATAAACAGTGTTGGAAACATCTCAGCCAATGAGAGTGGTATTCAAACTGATACCATTCAAATAGGGAATATTAGAGTTGACGTTACAAGTCCATCAACAAATGTTGATGAAGTAGGAGAACTCATCTCTGTGATGAGTTCCCCTAAAAGTATCTAATATTCTTCTTATCACTCTGCAGGAAAAACAACCATCCCAAGTTTGGTACTTGGACAGTGGCTGCTCAGGGCACATGACAGGTTGTAAGGACCTGCTGAGTGATCTCAGACCTGAAAAAGGGCCAAAAGTCACATTTGGTGACAATGTACATGGATCCACTGAGGGATATGGAACTCTTAAAGCTGGTGCTGCAGTGTTCAAAAGAGTAGCCTATGTGGTTGGGCTAAAACATAACCTTGTTAGCATAAGCCAACTGTGTGATGTTGGCTATAAGGTTAACTTTGATGAGCACCTGGGTTACATATTGGATCCCCAAGGCAAAGTTGTGTTGTGTGCTCAACGAAAGAAAGGTGTATATGTTGTGGACATGCAATCTGCTGATCCCACAACTGAAACCTGCTTCCTCACTAGAACAAATGCAGACTTAAACTGGTTATGGCACAAAAGGCTGTCACATCTGAACTTCAAGAACATCAACAAACTCTGTAAGAAAGAGTTGGTGACAGGTTTGCCTTCTATGACCTTTGTTAAAGATAAACTCTGCACAGCTTGTGAGAAAGGCAAGCAGAGAAAATCATCATTTAAATCCAAACATAACTTCTCTATTGATACTCCTCTCTTCTTAATCCATATGGACTTGTTTGGACCTGTTAATGTCCCAAGTCTAGGAGGAAGAAGATACACTCTAGTAATGGTTGATGAGTTCTCCAGGTACACATGTGTTATCTTCTTGAAGAGCAAAGGAGAGGCTGCTAGAGAAATTATTGGAATTGTGAAAAAGATGGAAATGCTGAACTCTGCCCAAGTAAAGCAGCTTAGAAGTGATCATGGTACTGAATTCAGAAACAATACTCTTGAAGACTTCTGTGAAGAGAAAGGAATTACTCAAAACTTTTCAGCTGTAAGACCTCCACAACAAAATGGAGTTGCTGAAAAGAGAAACAGAACTCTCATTGAAGCTGCTAGAACCATGTTGTGTGCATCTGGTTTACCTTCATCATTCTGGGCTGAAGCTGTTAACACTGTCTGCTTCACCCAAAATAGATCCTTAGTGGTGAAAAGGTTCAACAAGACTCCCTATGAGCTGCTCAAAGGGAGGAAACCAAATGTCAGTTACTTCCATGTATTTGGTTGTCCCTGCTTCATTTTGAATCAAAGGGATCAACTGGCAAAGTTTGAACCAAAAGCTAATGAAGGTGTGTTTATTGGCTACTCTGCTATCTCTAAAGCCTACAGAGTGTACAACAACAAAAGAAAGGTGATAGATGAATCTATCAATATCACCTTTGAAGAGTCCAAGAATGCTACCACCAAAGCTGCACCTGAATCAGTTTCAGGAGAATTAAACTTTGATGATCTGATGCATTCAAACAGTGAAGAGGACTCAAAAGCTTCTACAACACCCAGTGTGGAACCTGTTAATCATGATGGGCATGATGATGATTATGTCAATACACCCTGTGTGAATAAGTGTACTGACCTAATTAGAACTGCATGTCCTGAACCTATCAATGCTGATTTTCCTGGTTCCTCTGCTGATATGTTCAACAGTGGTCAGTCATGTTCAACAAGTTAGCAGGCTCAAGACAATAGTGTGTCTGAAAGTCTTGAGAGCTGTTCAACAGGACCTGCTGAAGCTGCTGATAACTCAGGAGAATCATCATTGAAGAATGATCCTAAGTGGATCAGATGTCACCCCAATGATCAAATAATTGGTGACATCAACAAAGGGGTACAAACAAGGTGGGACAGCTTAGGGAACTTTTGTATGTTCTCTAGTTTTGTTTCACTAATGGAGCCAAAGAAAGTGGATGAAGCACTAAAAGATGCCAATTGGATCACTGCCATGCAAGAAGAACTCAATCAGTTTGAGAGAAACAAGGTATGGAAGCTGGTCCTTGCACCTAAAGGCAAAACTATAATTGGCACTAAATGGGTTTTCAGAAATTAGATGGATGAGCAAGGTCATGTCATAAGAAATAAGGCAAACAAGCCCCTAGAGCCTGATATTAGTTAAAGGCAATGCAACAGTAGACAAAGTGAAAAGACAAAAGTTCTGCCCACATGAAGACAAGTCTGCTTTTCAGAATGTGCAGAAAAGGTTATGTTGTCTTTTCAACAAGACTTCTCCTTTTTCATTCCGTCCAATGAAGAAGCTTCACTTAAATTCTCTGAGTGAGTATAAAAGGAAACTTCCAAGGATTGAAAGATTAAGCCAAAAAGCTAAGTGCTGAAAACAAGAGTGAACGTGCATTCAAAGTGTGTCTTTAATGCATGCAAGTCTGCTTGAATAAAACAGTGCTCAGTGTCTAAGCTGTTCTTGTTCAAGCTGTTCCTCAGAGTCTTGTAAACACAGTGAGTGATTCTTAGTGAGTGTATTCATTGTAATTAGTTTAAGTCAGTCTTAGACTAGTTAAACATACTGTTGTATCTGTCATCTCAGCTTGAACCTTTTCGCATTCAAGCTTGTTTGTAATTAACATTTGTTAATAGTACATACAAACATTGAGAAAATTGTGTGTAGTTTTTCAAGAGCTGTATTCCCCCCCCCCCCCCCCTTTACAGCTTAAAGCTATATACTTGGGATATCTTTTGGGACCTACAGATCCACTAATAACTCAGTTAAATCCCCTAATTCGCATATCTTCAGTCGGCATATCCTCTATTCGCAGAGTCTTCTCGTGGCGTCACTTCATAAGCCACTTAATCCACATGTTATCTCAATCCATCAATTTTCACTCTCTTTTATCACATACTCGCATAGCTCTATATAGATCATCCACTAACACAACTCATAAAGACATCTCCATCGAATCACTAAACGCAAGTTCATAAACATGGTTAAACTCATAAAGGGATTAAATCCACTCTCAATAGACTAATCCACTATCATAACAAAATTCTCAACTCTTTTCACCACAACAGATAAACGCATCTCATAAAATGCAATATCATAGATATGGATAGCACACACAAGAATTTAAATCCACTATCAATATGATAATCCACTAGCACATCACGACACATTCGCAATAAATACTCATATGGCTCACATAACTCAACAAGATTAATCCACTTAACATAGCGAAATGCCCAACCCCAAAACTCTGATAACTCATCTTACCACAATATACCCCACTCTCACACACATACCCAGATATAACAATCCCATGATCACAGACACAACGAAGCAGTCACACACAACAGAACACATACACTTACCACAGACATAACCCAATAACCCGCCCCACAACTGACACACACTCTAAGCAAGCTCAGAAAGACATACCCGAAACCAGATCAGCTACATCTCGAGCTTCCTCTGCAGTCGCCTGAAAGACTCGACCCCGCGCCCTAGAATCATTACGACCGGATGACGACGGTTCCACTCTGGCCCCACTGGAACTCGCACCCTGCACCGCTGGTCCCGACTCTGGACAGTCTCGAACTCTGTGCCCCGGCCTCCCACAACGGAAGCACAATGGCTCTGGAACAGTACACGTGGCGGCAACATGCCCCCGCTGACCGCATCGATAACACCTAGGCATGCACGGCCCACTATGGCGACGGTGGCATCTCGGGCACTCCCGATCTTCAACCGAACTGTCTCCTCTATCGCCTCCATCTCGAGGCCTCTGCCCTACGCTGCTCTGTCCCTGCCCTGTATATCTCGAACTCTGCCTTTGACTCTGACTATCTGATCGCTGGCTCCGCCCCGCTCCACTCGACCTCCGTTCTCTATCTCTGTCTCTATCTCTATCTCTGTCTCGTCTGTCTCTCGAACTCTGGCCCGAATGTCATTCCATTGAATCGTCTCTGGAATGCCTCCAGTCTCTCGAGGACCGCTCAGGAGTCCTCACATGCCGGCGCTGAAAGGATGGGTCCTCTCTCTGCTTGGCTATCTCCCGCTCTCTGATGTGGGCCATCTCTAACGCTCTGGTGAAGGTAGGTGTCTCATGCATCCCAACGAACTCTCTAATATCAGCTCGCAGTCCATCAATGAATGTATCGACCTTTCGCTGCTCGCTGGCGATGTGATGGGTGGCAAACTGCGAATATTCATTAAACTGGTCCACATACTGTTGCACTGTCATCTCGCCGTGCTGTAAATGCAAAAACCGACGCTCCATCTCTCGTCTCTCGTCTCTGGGAATATACTGTAGCTCAAACACGGCTCTAAACTGATCCCATGTCATCGCATAAGCCGCAGAAGAAGTCATCGCTGAGTCAATAGATTTCCACCACTGGGATGCCCCTCCCCTCAATAAATAGGCTGCATATCCCACCATATCCCTCGGCTCCACATGCGCAACTCGAAAAGCAGCCTCTACCTCGCGCTCCCATGCCATTGCCATCCCTGGCTCGCCCCCGCCTCTAAACTCTGGCGGATTCCCGGTCATGAAATCCTTAAACGAACCCCCTCGTCGAGACGTAGATGAAGAGAACTCGTACCCATATCCTGACCACCCCCAGCACGCGGTCCCATACCCTGATCCTGATCCCGCTCCTGCTCTCTCTGCTGCCTGTAAAATTCAGTCAATACCCCCAGAAGCTCTGACTTGCAAATGAACTTGTCCCCTGCCGGCTTGCCCGCGCCGGATCCCTCGCCTTGATCTGTCATAACTATCTGCACAAAGCGAAACAATTGAGAATCATATATAGATCACCCAGCGTTATACACTAAGCCAGGTTAGTTAATTCCACTAATCAATCGCAATGGATCCCCCACGGATCGAAACAAGGTTTAAGTTAAGCATCCACTAATGATTCTCAGACTTCAAACCACAAGCTCTGATACCATCATGTAACACCCTCCCTGAAACCGGAAATGCCACGTCAATACAATACACAAGTAGCAACATCTCAATAACTCTATCATGCACATGTCACAGGATAAACTGGAATCACTGATAATTTAAAACTTTCACATAAACATCATTAACACATAATCCGCTAATTACATAAGCCCCAAAGATACTAACGTAAACAATACTGATCAGATCATTATACAAAACTAGCACAAAGCTTTCCAGATAATCCTCGATCCGAAATCAACAAGCGCGGCTACTGATCCCGACGATGATACCCTGAACATGGAAGACTCGAATACGTAAGCTCGGAAGCTCGTGAGTACGCGAGGGTTAGACTCTGCACAATAAACACATAACATGCGTACACATAGCACATACACACAACACAATTCTATCTCTGTCCCTGGCAATCAACATCATAACCAGGTATGAACACACAGCATGAGATCCGAAGCCCTGCACACAGAATCACTGAGGGGGACCCTTCCCCAGCTAACGACCGTGCGCACCGGTGGTTAGCTAACACCCTGTAGCACGGGCGCGAAACGGCTACAGGCACTGCCGTGTATACACGCCCCAAGGACTGTTAGGGACAGTCAACCCACGCGATCACCCATTGCGAATCACCGTCCGTATAGAACTCATCACGGATCCCGGACTGGATCTCATCTCATGCACATATAACACTTATATAAGAACAGAATCAAACCTGGCGCCCTTGTCCCTGTCTCATTCACAGTATAGCACAATATACACAGATAACACGATACAACTCAGAAAATGGAGCGCTCGTTTAGAAAAAGGCTCGGGTACTCACCTGATCAATCGGTCCCAAACACTGAACTTATAACCTCCGACCCGGCTCGTCTCGCTGACTTGATCCTGAAATCACACGAATCCCGGAGTATTAATCCCAATTTCAACCGACACATAAACCCGACTCATAACAGACCCAAACTGACTCGGACCCAAAACAAACCCAACGGAACCCCGAAGACTTAATAAAAACACGACCCAAAAATCCCAAACGAAATCTGACCCCGACAGTATCGGCCCCCAGCCCAACCATCGCGCCCGCACTCCAGCCCCAGCGTGGCCGCGCCCTCCCCCCCCCCCCCCCCCCCCCCCCCCGCGTCGCGACCGCGCTCTTTCGCGGTCTGGTTCGTCCCTGTCGTCGTTCAGCTTCTGCTCAGGGGTACCCAACCCCTCTCAATGCGATTTCCAGCCACTATATACCCATAAACCAGTACACAAAACTATTTACAAGATACATAACCACTCCTCTCTGATTCTCAACATATAATATGAATTAAGCCCTCAAAATCAAAGCTACATACCTTAATATCTTCAAGAACACAATATGAAGATGAAGAGGTGGATTAATTCCGAATTTCATAATTAAATTCTTGATTTTGGGAGAGGTACCTGCTGCCAAAACCCACGCACACACATACACTTTCTGAAATATTGCCAAAAGAAGGATAAGAAGACGCACATATGATATTTTCACTTTTAGCGGGTTCCGACCCAGTAACCCGAACCCGATATCCCATTTTCACAATTAATATCCACTCAACCCAATTAATTTCACGAACCCAAACATATAATTAATCCACTAAATTAATTACCGGGTGACACGTAACTCGCAAACCCGACACATTTAATCCACTACTCGGGATCTCATTGGTCCAACACGATAATAATTATTTAAATATCCACTAAAATAATTACACGCAATTATCTCGAAAATGAGATGTTACAGTAATTTTTACTTAATATTAACATAGCAAAAATATAAATCAAAACAAATAAAAAAATAAATTAGAATTTAAATGTACTGGCATATCAAAATATTTAAATCCAACAAGTAAAACAATAAATTTAAGTAAAAACATATTAGTGTAACAAAATATTTAAATAAAAAATAATAAATTAGTAAACTTAAATCAAAACTTAATGAATTAGTAAATTTAAAGCAAAATTTATATAAATTCAAAATTTATTAACGGAATAAATAGTTTGATGAAAAAATATAAATAATAAAATTATACAAATAGTTTAACCAATAAAATATAAATAAATAAAACCTTAATAACTAAATTGAATGCATAAAAAGATGCATAAATAAAATAATTAAGTATATAATTATAAATGATATTTAGTAAATAAATATAGATTTATTTTACAAATAAATAAGTATAATTAAAAATAATAATGATAATGAGCAAAATAAAAATAATAATATATTTAATAATGAATTATATCATAACTTATTAAATTAATACTACAAATTTAAAACCAAAAATAAAAAATCTAGAAAAAGGACCAAAATTTAAATTACAAAACTTGTAATTAAGATAAGAGCAAAATCGTCATTTTTAAAAAAATTTAAATTATGGAAGGACCAATTCTCCAAGTTTATAGTGGTTTGAGGGACCGTCACTGCAACTTTGAAAGTTGAGGGACCATTTCTATAATTTTGAACAAACCACAGAGGCCATTTTTGTAATTTACTCTAATAATAATAAAACGATTATTTATTAATGAAACACTCATACAACAATAAAACATTTTTCAGTGTAATTAACAATAATTAGTACAATAATACTTGCGGAATTATGATAGAATTAAAACTTTTACAACCAATGCATCATAAGTGACTCATCCGATTAACAACAATTAATGTCTACGAGGTTGCAGGTCATGATCCTGCAAACGAACAGTTAAGGTCGGGAAGTCGGCTACCCAAAACCCAACACAACAACCAAAGCATACCGTTAGTCTCGAATCTACAATCTTCGACAACAAAGAAGAATATGTACTTCCTGCTCGATAGCTAAAAACCTGAAAAAGGTTAACAACTAAAAGGGGTAAACAACAAAAGTTGTTTAGTGAATTCTAAGATTAATATAAACAACAATTATACAATAATTATGTCTATCCCACACTTATTTCCTATCGACTAAAACATCAAGGCCAATGATGACCAGTGCTAAATTAGAATGGGATCACCTCATCCTCGTTGAGGACTATCGGTGTCCCACATCAATTTTTGATTTATCAGGATTCACAACCAGATGCCTCACCCCACAGAGGGATATTAGCTTTCTGAACTATAACACCATTGCACTTTATTTCACTGAGGACTATTAGCATTCCCGACGTTTAACATTGTTTTACGTTTAACTGCCACCGCCCGGCCTAGCCGAGTCAAGGTGGGGAACCAAATCAAATCTTGGGATCCACTACACTGCTCATCATAGACGAGCCGAAGTGGGGATCCCAACGAATGTCATAGTAACACGTTGTAACGCTTTTACATAGTCGCCTTACAAAGTCGGCAAGTTACATTACCAGAGTACGTACTGCTAATGACACATATCAAAGGTGATGACAAACATGCTTGCGGCCCAACGTGTCATAATCATTGTCACGAAGGCGGCCCGTTGCCGTCCTCACATGATTCCAACACCGCCACTAGGAATAACTCATGCTTGTAGCCCAACGTGTCATAATCATCGCCTGCAGGCGGCCCGTTGCCGTCCTCACTTGAGATAATCCCATCCAAATCCAAATACCACATACCCCATGGTCGTCTAGGGTTCCCTATCAAAGTCGGGAGTGGTATTGCCTCTATCAAAGTACGAGGTTGTCCCTATCAAAGTCGGGAGTTCTGACAATCCAAGTATGTCGGCCATCTGGCATCCAACGGGGCCAGGGATATTCCATGGACATCCAAATGGGTCCAAATCAAGTATCACAACAAATTAGGGTTCGAGATGACTCATGAGAGTCTCTAATGGTCCATAAGACCAATTAAAAGAAACCATCTCTTTGGTTCTGCTAACCGTTCCTCATCAACGGTTCTAATACATTATCGGGGTCGTATGTTATTTCTAATAAACTTACCGATTAAATAACCCCTTATCGCCATCCATAATCAATTAGATTGTCATGATGGATGACCCAATATATAACTCAAAAGTGTCATGCATATATCTCATCTATTATTAATCAATCACAAAAGTGATTAGTCCAACCTACGAGGTCATCAACATGAATTACCAACTTTTAACCATTATAATCCATATCGATAAGCAGTTAGACATATCATATGAAATGCATAACAAACAAATCCACAATGATGTCAACTAGCATGACAATACATTTCCAATTTATGATGCAAGGGAACATGTCCAACAAGGCTACAATGAATCCATCAATATAACATATGAATATGCATGATCAAATAACATGTTATCAATAAAGGCATAAACAACAATTAACATGTAATCATTCATCTACATTAGTCCTAGAACTCACAGTGATTGGTTTAGAAGATTCCAAAGCCTTCCAATAAAGCCACAATAGCCCGGAGAATGGCTAAAGCTTGCAATCAAGCTCCTTTCGACTCAATTCACCTAGAAGCATTCATAACGCATACACGTAAGCCCCCGAACACAAGATAAGCCCCTAAGAGTGGGCTAAGGGTATTGGGTTATCAAACCAAAAGCACTAAGTCCAATTGAGGCCCTAGGAGTTTCGGAACTGATCAAAGGCCCTCAAACCCTTTAAACACTTAATTCAGAAGTGTATTGCAAGTATAAGACCCAAGCATCAACCCCGACCGACCAAAATCACTTTTGTGGGTAGAAAGTTGGTCATGACGTGACCCTAGGGTGGTCATGGCGTGACCACTGCAGGTGTTCCCTGCCTGCTCTTTTTTTCCTTCACTCAATGCACCCCAACTCACCAAAACTTCCATAAACGTTTTTGTAACTTTGGAGTGACTTTACCAACAATATTAATAGCATAATAAGGTCACTTTAGCACCTCTAAATATATTATAATCATTTCATAACATTCTATGATTCCATGGAGCTCATACGGACTCCGAATGAGTCCTAAAATGACCGAAAACTCCAACCGACAACACGAAGCTCCAATTGAGCTCATTTTCAATTCTAATTAATTCCATAGCAATATTAAACATGTTTGGGCTATGTTTAAGCATTCAATTCATAATTAAACATAAAATCCCAATCCCAAAATGCTTGGGTACTCATTGAGACATTTCACCGAACACTTGGCGTGCGGTTTAGGCTTAAAACACCAACTTGAACCTTTGCTCGAGTTTAACCCCAACCAACACTTGAAATCAATAACGTGACCTATTTAGACCATTTTACACCCTTCGAGCACATTTAAATCATAAAAGATCATCATTGGTGCATATGAACTCTTTTGAGTTCATAAAGGGGTTAAAACCCAAATCACCTCTTCAAAGCTCCAAATGAGCTTCTACTAACTTCCATTCGATTCCATATCAATATTTAACATAAATGAATCAAGATTTAGCATATTTATCCTACTAAAACATCAAACTCAAATCCATAACCCATTGGAGCTCATTTGAGCCCTAAATTGGGTTCAAACCAAAACTAACTCAAACTACCAATGTAGTTGCATATTATGGCTCCATTTTGATCATATAACAACATACTAAAAGATTGGAGCTTTTACAAAATATTTCAACATAAACCCATTTAGGGTTTCATCTCCAAAAATGGAGGAATCAAGAAATAAAAGAGAGGAAGAAGATGAGAGATGATTATACCTTCAATGATAGCACCAAATAATGATTTCTAGGCTTCAGTCTTCACCCTTGATGATCAATAATATCAAACCCTAGACTTTTTCTCCATCTTTTCTCTCGACTCTTGCAAAATGAAGTGTGTGTGTGTGTGTTGTGTCCTCTTGGATGATTTTGAGAAGGAAAAGGGAGGGGGTTTGGCCTTTGGCCACCCCCAACCCTCCATCTATGCACATATGTACAATATGTGTGACGTCCTTGTTAAATTAATGATATAATTGTAATCTCCAGGATCGACTAACAACCCAAATGAGTAATACGATAATTGAAATTGAATACTTAAATTAGAGTTAAGCAAATCCACACTAAAGCAAAGTAAAGTACATGACTACAGTGATTAAATCTAGCTATTACATCATCAATAATGTTTTAACAGTAAAGTAATCCCAGCCCCAAAGCTACATTGTCCATGTACCAATTAGCTTATAAGGTCACCGAGATAAGAATTTGATTGCTTAAGATGAAGGTCCCGCTACACTCTTGCCTTTGCCTGAAAACATTGTGAGTCAACTGTAAGCTAAAGCTTAGTGAGATAACAGATTATGCATACAACAAATATTTCTTTACATGCAATGCTTAACCATGGGCAGTGTAAGCCCCATGTATGTGAAAACGGCAGTGAAAGCCTCAATGTGTGAGTAAACCATGCAGTGCTAGCATGGGGTGGCAGTTCAATATGCTGATCGGGGATGTGCCGAACCTGATGGGATACGAGTGGGATGATCAGTCCCCGACAGTGGCCTGCTGTCAGCCCCAGTCCAGGTCGCATCAGATTATGAAGTAATGATCATGCAGTGCAAGCATGATGTATATAGATGCACTTTCAAATGAACGCTGGCTACATGTGTGTTACATG
The DNA here is from genome assembly GCA_020465985.1 of Centrapalus pauciflorus. NCBI lineage: Eukaryota > Viridiplantae > Streptophyta > Magnoliopsida > Asterales > Asteraceae > Centrapalus > Centrapalus pauciflorus. The sequence goes on from JAANYP010007198.1 coordinate 54,364, forward strand.
TCAAGTACGAGTGTGCATCATAACAACAAATCATTTCATGAGTGCCAAATGAAGTATATGAACAACGTGAACATGCCATTGAATGTATAAACATGAATGTAAAAACAATAAATGTTCGAATGATAATCTGCAACTCACAGTGATTGGTTTTGTGACTTGATCCTGAATCAATGTGTGTTTTGATAACACCACAATGATCTGTAATGTAAGTGTAATAGTGAACTTGTGTCAGTAATTGCTTAAAAATTGTATTCTGAAAATAAGTGTAATTGGTTCTATAAGTGGTCCGAAATTGGTCCTTGGTCCGAATTGGGGTGGATCCGAAATGGGTGATCCGGATTAGTTGGGTCCGAAATGGGGGTGGTCCGAAGTGGGCTAGTGTCCGAAATAGGTTAGGAGTCCGAAATTGAGGTGATCCGAAATTGATGGATCCGAAATAGGTATGGGGTCCGAATTGTATTTGGTCCGAACACTGTAGGTCCGAACTAGGATGATGATCCGAATTCGGATGGATCATCGTCCGAACCGGGTTCATACTTGCATATTTTCCAACATTTTCCAGAAATTATGTTTGGACCATTTTTGAATGTTTCATTAACAAAAGTTGTACAAATGAACTTAAATGTACTTATTTAACTTATATCATAACACTAACATACCAAATCAACCCATTTATTGTCCATTTTTCTATGGGTCTCGATGAACACACACTAAAACACACACATAATTTCAGAAATCGTACTTAGGAGTGGAATTTGAATCTGAAATTTGGTATACTACAACATATATGCTCGATTTTAACATTCCCACAATTATTTCCAACATGCATACACATTTGCCTCTTAAATCTTAGAAATCGGTTTTCATAAAAACCGAACCAAAACTTCATAAATCCGAAAGATTGAATGATTTTTACCTCGAATCGTTTGTTGCAGCAGTTATAGTTCCTAATTTGCTACTTGAATCCAACTTTTGCACTTGAAATTGTTGAGTTCTTGGGTTTTCTTGGATTAAAGCCGAGAGAGAGTGAGAGTACGGTTTAGAGAGAGAGAGTAGAGAGAGAGTGAGTTTGTGGAAATGAAAGGGTTTTTCCCTTTTTATTTCTATTTTGTCCCATATGCACATCATACCCCTCAACTTCGTATCTTTTATTTAACTGATAAAATGATCGAAATTAACTTAAATTGATATAATATTCCATTAACACAATAATTAAGTCCTTAAAATTGCAAATTACATATAATTGAAAAATAGGGATGTTACAGCATGGGCTCCACCACGCCTATACTTCGTCCGCAAAGTCATGCTGCGCTAAACAAACTTGGGTACTTAGTTTTCATATCTTCTTCCGATTCCCAAGTATGATTAGCTCCCCGATGATGCTTCCACTTGACCAGCACCATCCTGATTTCCTTGTTACGTAGCTTTTTGACTTTTGTCTCCAAAATGCACTCCGGTTCATCAACGAACCTTAGCCGTTCGTCAATCTTAATGTACGAGTGACCAGTCCATGGTTCCCTCTCGGGCACCAGACTTTTCCTTAAGTACCCAACATGAAAGACTGGGTGAACACTTGACAATTCTTCCGGCAAGTCCAAATGATAGGACTGATTACCAACTCTTTCTAGTATCTTGAATGGTCCTATGAATCGAGGTGATAGCTTTCCTCGCTTCACGAATCTTGTAACACCTTTCATTGGGGATACCTTCAAGTATACCCAATCGTCCTTTTGAAACTCTATTGCTTTATGACGGCGATCGTGGTAATTCTTTTGCCGATCTTGTGCCGTTTTCATGTACTGCCGAATGAGTTGTATCTTTTCATTGGTTTCTTGTTGCAAAGCAGGACCGGCTATTGGAGTTTCTCCTGTTTCCCTCCAACAGGTTGGAGTCCTACATTTTCTTCCGTATAGAAACTCGAACGGTGCCATCTTGATAGTGGAATGGTAACTGTTGTTGTAGGAGAATTCAACCAATGGAAGGTGATCGTCCCAGTTACCACCCAAATCCATGACACAGGCTTGGAGCATGTCTTCGAGAGTCAGAATTGTTCTCTCACTTTGCCCGTCTGATTGAGGTCTATAGGCAGTACTCATTGCGATACGAGTACCAAGACCCTGTTGTAGAGCAGCCCAGAAGTTGGAAGTGAATCTACTATCTCGGTCGGAGACAATAGACTTAGGCACACCATGCCTAATAACGATTTCGTTAACGTAGATCTGGGCAAGACGGTCCAGTGAATAGGTTTCTCGGATTGGAATGAAGTGAGCGGATTTTGTCAATCGGTCAACAATGACCCAAATGGCATCATGTTGACGACGAGTCTTGGGCAGCTTCGTCACGAAGTCCATAGTAATATGGTCCCACTTCCATTCAGGGATAGGAAGAGGTTGCATACTACCATAGGGCTGTTGATGTTCTGCTTTGACTAGACGACATGTTCTGCACCTTTCAACATACTGACCGACATCTCTTTTCAATCCTGGCCACCAGAAGTCGGCCTTCAGGTCGTTGTACATTTTTGTGCTGCCAGGATGAATTGAGAATTTAGATTGATGAGCCTCCTCGAGAATTACATTTCTCATGTTCCCGAACTTGGGAACCCACACTCTGCCATACACACCCTTTAGTCCAGTTCCATCATCTTGCATTAATGGCAACTGAATCCTGACATTTTCGTCTTTTACATTCTCCTCCTTTAAGGCCTACAACTGAGCAGCCCTTACATCGTCTATGATAGTGGACGTCAGTATTGTGGAAGTCAAGGCATAGCAGTATGCCTTGCAGTACGCTTTCCTGCTTAGGGCATCGGCCACTACGTTGGCCTTCCCTGGATGATAGAGAATCTCACAGTCGTAATCTTTTATCAGCTCCATTGACCTTCTTTGCCTCATATTCAAGTCCTTCTGACTGAAAATATACTTTAAACTCTTGTGATCGGTGTAGAGCTGACACTTGGTTCCGTACAAATAGTGTCTCCATAACTTGAGAGCGAAAGTCACAGCAGTTAGCTCTAGATCATGAGTAGAGTAGTCTTTCTCATGTGGTTTGAGTTGTCTAGAAGCATATGCTATGACGTTTCCTCTTTGCATTAGTACAGCACCCAAACCCGTGCCTGATGCATCTGTATAGACAACAAAGTCTTCGTTCCCTTCAGGTAGGGCTAACACAGGTGCTTCACTTAGCAGGTTCTTCAAGTTGTCAAAGGTCGTTTGTTGTTCTACTTTCCAAAAGAAGGTCGCGTTCTTGCGAGTAAGCTTAGTGAGAGGAACGGCGATTTTGGAGAAGTCTTTGATGAATCGGCGGTAGTAACCAGCCAATCCCAGAAAACTCCGAATCTCTGAGGCGTTGCGGGGTGATCCCCAGTTCTGGATAGCTTCGATCTTTGCAGGATCAACAGCAATCCCAGCACCAGATATCACGTGCCCCAAGAATTGGATCTGAATTGATTGTTTAAGAGGTACAAGTTAATAAAATAATTTATGATTAAGTATAAGGATCATGAAATTGTTTCAAACGTTGAGACGTACCTGCCTCAACCAGAATTCACACTTAGAGAATTTGGCATAAAGTCGCCCTTTGCGTAGCAACTCTAGCAATTCTCTCAGATGTGCTGCATGATCCTCTTCGGTTTTTGAATAAATGAGAATGTCATCGATGAACACGATGACCGATTTGTCGAGCATTGGCCGACAGACTCGATTCATGAGATCCATGAAAGCAGCCGGCGCATTTGTGAGACCAAACGGCATTACCAGAAACTCGTAGTGTCCGTAACGAGTTCTGAAAGCCGTCTTTGGAATGTCATCTGGGTGTACTTTGAGTTGGTGATAACCCGAACGAAGATCAATCTTCGAGAAGTAACTTGCGCCTTGTAACTGGTCGAAGAGATCATCAATCCGGGGCAACGGGTATTTGTTCTTGATTGTGACTTTGTTGAGTTCCCAGTAATCGATGCACATACGTAATGTGCCATCTTTCTTCTTGACGAACAGAACAGGAGCGCCCCAAGGAGATGAACTTGGGCGGATAAAAACTTTGTCAAGTAGCTCCTGTAACTGCTTCATCATTTCCTGCATTTCAGCAGGGGCTAGACGGTAAGGAGCCTTTGCTATTGGAGCAGCTCCGGGAATGAGGTCAATGCGGAATTCCACTTGACGATCAGGTGGCAATCCCGAGATATCTTCTGGAAAGACATCTGGAAATTCGGAAACGACTGGAACGGTAGAAAGAGATTGAACTTCAGCCTTAGCATCGACAGCGTAGGCTAAATATGCAGAACAACCCTTGGCAACATGCTTTCGGGCTTTTGCAATTGAAATAAGACATAAGTCGCCTTTGTGTCTATCACCATAAATGCATATGTCTCGGCCCTCGGGAGTGGTAATCTTGATCATTCTTTTCTTGCAAACGATTTGGGCCTCATTGTGAACTAACCAATCCATACCTACTATTACATCAAACTCCCCGAATTCCATAGGGATTAAATCTATGTTGAACACTACATCCTCTACAAGTAATGTGCAATTCCTATATACTTTGTCTGCTTTAACTAACATGTTGCTAGCAGTCTCTATATCACGTACAAATTGCAGTTTGGAAGTTGGCATGTTAAATTGACGAGCAAATGTAGTGGAGACAAACGAACGATTTGCTCCAGAGTCAAACAGTATACGTGCAGGAATTGAGTTAACATAGAACGTACCAGTGACCACCTCCGGGTCATCCTTTGCTTCTTCAGCTGTGATTTGGAATGCCCTTGTTGGAGCCCTATGAGATTGATCCCTGCGAGCAGTGGATGCTGCAGAAGATCTTGTCGTTGATTGCTGAACGTTCTGATCTCTTGGGGGATTCGGGCAATCCCTTGAAAAATGGCCAAGTCTGTGGCAGTTGTAGCACGCATCGTCCTTTCGAGGACAATGTTCCCAATGATGGCCCTTCTGCCCACAGCAGAAGCAATACATGTCTTGAGCTTTGCACTCCCCAGAGTGCGATTTCCTGCACCTCCTGCAGTCTCTCATTTCAGAACTGGCCGAAAAGGCCCTTCCTTTCTTTGGTGATGAAGACTGTTGATGGGATTGAGGAGAGAATCGGGAGGATCCAGACTCCCGCTGCCTTTTTGGCGGCGACGGTTGAGTCGGTGATGTGGCGGCTGACCCGATAACATAACCAGACATCAAGACAATCTGCTCCACATTTCGAGCAGCCTCAAGTAACCCAGCAAACGTTGTATAACGAACCCCACTTATGGTTCGACGTATCTCATAATCCAAACCGGCCTCAAACCGGGCTATCTTTCTTTCTTCCGTGTCAACTTGATGCGGTGCAAACAAACTTAACCGGGTGAACTCAACGGCATATTGTGTAACCATTTTCGTTCCCTGAGTTAAGTTTAGGAATTTCGCCTCTAGACGGCGCTTCTCATCAGTAGGACAGTATTGCTGGGAGAATACTTCCTTGAACTCGTTCCAAGACATGTGTGACACTACCTCCATCGTCAACACATGTGTCATTGCGTCCCACCACATAACAGCGTCCCTTGCAAACATAGCGGTTGCAAAGCGGACCATGTCTTTATCAGCACAGTCGCTGATTCTGAAAGTTCGTTCCGTGGTGGTGATCCATTCCAATGCTGTAACAGCATCACCGGTTCCGTCAAAAGTAACAGCCCCGTTACTTTTGAAATCCTTAAACCTACAGCCCCTTGATCTGTTGGAAGACCCAGTATCATCTTGCCTTTCTCCCTGGTCGTCCTGTTGTTGCCCCTTGTGCTTTCGCTTATCGTCCTTTCGTTTTGCCTCGGCCTCATCTCTGGCCCTTAATTGGTCAGCAAATGACTGAGCCTGCTCAGCCATTCGTTTGGATTGTAGCTCATTGTTTTGTTCCATGAGAGCTTGCATCATCTGGAACATTTGCTGAGGAGTCATATCGTCTCCTGACATGTTCTGAAATATAACAACTTATATTTAGAACATTTATTTGTAAGTCCTAAGTGTACAGTTACCCTTTGTGTTTCCCCGTGTGCATGTCAATCCTATCTTAGTTCAGATCATTACTTAAAAGTTCATTCTAATATCATAACCTAAGTTTGAGTCCAAGTCCTCGCGGACACTTGAAACCTCAAACTAATGCTCTGATACCAAACTGTGACGTCCTTGTTAAATTAATGATATAATTGTAATCTCCAGGATCGACTAACAACCCAAATGAGTAATACGATAATTGAAATTGAATACTTAAATTAGAGTTAAGCAAATCCACACTAAAGCAAAGTAAAGTACATGACTACAGTGATTAAATCTAGCTATTACATCATCAATAATGTTTTAACAGTAAAGTAATCCCAGCCCCAAAGCTACATTGTCCATGTACCAATTAGCTTCTAAGGTCACCGAGATAAGAATTTGATTGCTTAAGATGAAGGTCCCGCTACACTCTTGCCTTTGCCTGAAAACATTGTGAGTCAACTGTAAGCTAAAGCTTAGTGAGATAACAGATTATGCATACAACAAATATTTCTTTACATGCAATGCTTAACCATGGGCAGTGTAAGCCCCATGTATGTGAAAACAGCAGTGAAAGCCTCAATGTGTGAGTAAACCATGCAGTGCTAGCATGGGGTGGCAGTTCAATATGCTGATCGGGGATGTGCCGAACCTGATGGGATACGAGTGGGATGATCAGTCCCCGACAGTGGCCTGCTGTCAGCCCCAGTCCAGGTCGCATCAGATTATGAAGTAATGATCATGCAGTGCAAGCATGATGTATATAGATGCACTTTCAAATGAACGCTGGCTACATGTGTGTTACATGTCAAGTACGAGTGTGCATCATAACAACAAATCATTTCATGAGTGCCAAATGAAGTATATGAACAACGTGAACATGCCATTGAATGTATAAACATGAATGTAAAAACAATAAATGTTCGAATGATAATCTGCAACTCACAGTGATTGGTATAGTGTGACTTGATCCTGAATCAATGTGTGTTTTGATAACACCACAATGATCTGTAAAGTAAGTGTAATAGTGAACTTGTGTCAGTAATTGCTTAAAAATTGTATTCTGAAAATAAGTGTAATTGGTTCTATAAGTGGTCCGAAATTGGTCCTTGGTCCGAATTGGGGTGGATCCGAAATGGGTGATCCGGATTAGTTGGGTCCGAAATGGGGGTGGTCCGAAGTGGGCTAGTGTCCGAAATAGGTTAGGAGTCCGAAATTGAGGTGATCCGAAATTGATGGATCCGAAATAGGTATGGGGTCCGAATTGTATTTGGTCCGAACACTGTAGGTCCGAACTAGGATGATGATCCGAATTCGGATGGATCATCGTCCGAACCGGGTTCATACTTGCATATTTTCCAACATTTTCCAGAAATTATGTTTGGACCATTTTTGAATGTTTCATTAACAAAAGTTGTACAAATGAACTTAAATGTACTTATTTAACTTATATCATAACACTAACATACCAAATCAACCCATTTATTGTCCATTTTTCTATGGGTCTCGATGAACACACACTAAAACACACACATAATTTCAGAAATCGTACTTAGGAGTGGAATTTGAATCTGAAATTTGGTATACTACAACATATATGCTCGATTTTAACATTCCCACAATTATTTCCAACATGCATACACATTTGCCTCTTAAATCTTAGAAATCGGTTTTCATAAAAACCGAACCAAAACTTCATAAATCCGAAAGATTGAATGATTTTTACCTCGAATCGTTTGTTGCAGCAGTTATAGTTCCTAATTTGCTACTTGAATCCAACTTTTGCACTTGAAATTGTTGAGTTCTTGGGTTTTCTTGGATTAAAGCCGAGAGAGAGTGAGAGTACGGTTTAGAGAGAGAGAGTAGAGAGAGAGTGAGTTTGTGGAAATGAAAGGGTTTTTCCCTTTTTATTTCTATTTTGTCCCATATGCACATCATACCCCTCAACTTCGTATCTTTTATTTAACTGATAAAATGATCGAAATTAACTTAAATTGATATAATATTCCATTAACACAATAATTAATTCCTTAAAATTGCAAATTACATATAATTGAAAAATAGGGATGTTACAATATGCCCCTTCCCACAAGTTTTTCAATCTCATTTATATAAATTACAAACTAAAATGTCATAACTTGCATTAGTTAATAATTCAATATCTAAATAAATAGATTTGACATAATTACACTAATTGTATTCAAATATCACATTATGTTTCCTTTTTATCATATAAGTCTCAATAATAGCAAATGTCATAAATTCTTGGCAGTTAACTCATAATATTGCCCTTAAGTTCACAATTTTAATTGTTCAACAAAGTTATCTGCCTCTTTAGTCAATATTATTATTAGCTTCAATTAATAATAATTACTCCAATAATTATATTAACTCACATTATTAGGGATATAATTACCTCTTAATTATTTGGGGTGTTATAATTAAATTATGATTTAAAATTTATAAACAAAAACAAAAGTCATGAAAAGAAAGGGACCAAAATTATTATTAAAGAAAAATGTATAATTGTCATTTAGAATAATAAATGAGACAGATGGACTATTTATGCAAGTAAACAATGCAAATAAGGGATCGTTTATGCAAACTTGAAACCACAGGGACTGAATCCAAAGTTTTATGCAAACCACATAGACCATTTTTTTAATTACTCTTTCTTTATAAACATTTGGTTTTTATATTTTGTTAAATTTACATTTCAAAATATACAAACAAATATACCAAAACGTATATAACAAAAATATAAACCGAAATGTATAAAATGAAATATACAAATGTATATCATGAAATATACATTTCGCTTATTGAAACTAACGCATAAGTTAAGTTCATATATTTTGTTAATAATTATAAGGGCAAATTACAAATTTCGTCCATATGGTTTACTAAAAATTATGGATTGAATCCTTTAGTGTAACATCCCACTTTTGGGACGGGGACGTGGAATTATGTGATTGGGTTGATTATAAAATTATAAATGAGTTGGGCTAATTATTGAGTTTTACGTGGAAGTGTCACGTGATAAGATTTTGGATTAACCGGGTATCGGGATTAAGTTTTAATAAAAGATTATAATTTTGAGAATTATTAAATAAATTGGGACCCGGGGATATAAATTGTATTTTGGGGTATCGGGATCGGATTTTTAGGTACCGGACCGGGTTAAACCGAAAACGTATATATTGTGACTTCTTTGTTCTTCCAAACCATTTCCAAAAGCCAGAGCTAAAGTGTGAGTGTGTGTTTGTGAATTCCAGCAACTTTAATCAAGATTGAAGCTTCAAATTCGTGATTCAAGCCTACCGATTTCTTCATCATCTTTTAGTTGGATATTAAGGTAAATTTGAGGCTAAATTCGTGAATTATTTTTTGTTAATCGTAAGTAAGTGATTGAATTGAGTTTATGTATGTTTTGGGTTAAATTCGGAGTATTTGGGTTGAGTAAATCGAGCTGGAGGTAATGATTTGGGGTAAATCCCCTGGCTGTTAAGAAACAGAGCATATCTGCTGCTGTTCGTCCGTGAGCGCGGCCGTGATCATGGGATCGCGGGCCGCGATGTTCTTGAGATGATCGCAGGCGGTTTGAGCCCGAGCTCGGACCGCGATGTGAACGCGGCCGAGTTTGAGGTCAGCGCGGCCGCGACCGCGATGAGGTTAATGCGGCCGCGATCAACTGAGTGCGGCCGCGATGCGACTAGGGTTTCGGGTCAGGTTTTCGGGTTCTGTGGATCATATGTTTGGGTCTTTAGGGTCTCGTGAGTTATTGAGAATTGTATATAAAGCTGTTGGGTTGAGATTGTGATATTGAGAATGCGTCTTTTGGGTATCTGGGATTGTGTGAGTTGGTTGGGATCGCGTGTTTGAGTGTTCGAGCTGTGTGAGTTGGTTGGGATCTTGTGTTCGAGTATTCGGGTTGTGTAGTTTGGTAATTGGGTATCTGGGTTTGAGCGAGTTATCTGAGTATTGTGTTAGAGTTGTTGAGTTATTGAGAAATCGTGTATAGAGCTGTCGGGTTGTGATTGAGTCATTGAGTTGTGATTGTGATATAGAGTCATTGTGTTGTGATTCCAGGGTCTCGAGTTGACAGGGTAGGGAAAGGGCAGGGAACTGAGACCGAGTAGTGAGACTCCAGGGCAGGTGAGTTTGCATGTTTTTCTTGAGATACTTGTACGATTATTTATTAATACTTGCATGATCTTTTACTGAGCTCTTTACGAGATATCATGAGTTTCTTACGAGTTTTTATTGAGATATTATCATGCATGTATTACTGTGCTTTATTGAGAAATGTGTTTTATATATGAGATTTGGGACACTTGAGCTGTTGAGATATTAAACCGTACGGCTGGGCAGGGGTTGGGTCGCTCCCAATTCCCTTTTGAGTTCCTGACGACTGCTTTGTGCGGTCTAGGGATTTGGGTACGTGGATTTATCCACACGAGTTGAGTACCTATTGAGCTACCTTGTGGGATCTCATATACTTGTTCAGTAGAGAATGCTGAACGTTTTATTATTGAGTTACTTATTTATTGAGCTTTATAATCGTACACTAACCCTTGCATTCTCACCAGCGTTAGCTGACCCAGTGTGTGTTGTTGTGTGTGTGTGTGTCTCAGGTGATCAATGATTTAGTAGGCCTGCTGGAACCAAGTAGGGTTACTGTGACATTTATCGAGGAGCTAGCTGCCTGTGCTAAAGGTAGTCATATTTTGGGAATGTTTATGTGTACTTCGGATACATGGTAATATATTCAGGGACTTCCGTGACTTATTTATGTGATTAAAGTTTTAAAACTATCGGGTTTCTGCATGTATGTATTGGGAATAGTATAGGGATTATTATATTATATCATTGCTGACGTGGTATTTATGTGGCATTGTGGATTAGTTTGAGGGTGTTACAAGCTTGGTATCAGAGCCTAGGTTTAAGAGATTAAGTATCTAGTGGATGCTTAAGCTTAAACCACAGAGTCTAGATCCTTGGGTTGTAATCAGAAGTAGAGTACTAAGTGATAAACGAGTAGGGTATAGAGTTAATATGTGTTGTTGTTCTTAATGTGCGGGTTAGTTATGGATTGTGAGGGCAGCAGGCCTCAGGGTTATGATTTTAGGGGTGATGAGTTTGTGTGTAAGTTTGAGTTGTGTTCGGTATTGAGTCCGATATTGGATGAGCATTTTCCGGTGCAGTGATCGGGTTGGGATTGGGGAGTGGTGCCTCCGCCTAAGGGAGGCCAGAGATCAGGGGCTGGTGCTTCTTCTAGCCAGCTATCGTGGGGGTCCTTAAGGACTTTATGTCGGGTCATATTTTTGAGTTCTTTGGAGGTACCGGTGCCTTGAAGGCACTGGATTGGTTGTGAGAGGTTAAAGTTGCTTTTTGGATAATGTATGTAGATCGAGCTGATAGAGTAAGTGATGCGTCTTATTTGCTTAAGGGCAGAGCGTTGCGACGGTGAGATTCTGTTGAGAGTGCTTGAGGAATTGATGATGCGTACTTGATGCCATGGGAGGAGTTCCGAGTGGAGTTTGAGCTGTAGTGTTGCCCCCAGAATACGAGGTGAGAGTTGGAGTATGAGTTTATTTACTTGTAGTAAGGATCCATGTCAGTCCAGGAGTATATTAATGTGTTTAATGATAGAGCTCAGTTTGTGCCACATCAGGTGGCTATTGAGCGGACGGTTAGTATGTTTATTGAGAGTTTGAGATCTGATATTAGGGAAATTGTGGGGATGTTGCGTGACCCCACTTTTGCATCGGTTGTGGAGTGTGCGGGATGTAGAGAGAGGGAGGTGGAGAGGCAGAGAGAACAGCCGGCTTCCCAGAGACAGCGGATTGAGTCATTGGACCCGGGGTAAAGTGCAGGGTTACCAAGGGGATGCCGAGAAAGTCGACAGGATGGATGCTTTGAGCAGAAAGGCCAGATTTCGGTGGATCAACAGGATCAGGGTTGAGATGGGAGGAGGTCTGAGATTAGTCAGAGTTAGAGTCGAGGTTGGGATCAGGGTCCGAGATAATTGGGGTAAAGCCAGAGATTGAGTCAGAGTCAGGGCCAGGGTTAGGGAAGTGATGATAGAGGATCTAGGGATTTGAGTAGTAGAATTGAGAGCTCGGTGTTCGGAGCAAGAGATTGTCAGCAGTGTCATCACCGCCAGGCCGGGCCGTGTGCCCCGGAGCACCTGAGATGTTTTCATTGTGGCCGGTTTGGTCACATTGCTTTTGCATGTTCGTCACAGGAGTTATTGTGCTTCCGATGTGGGAAGCTGGAGCATATATCATGAGATTGTCCGAGTCTAGGGATGGGATTCCCGGGGGTGAGTTCGAGTGAGGTCGGGGCGTCAGAGTTGTCGTTAACGCCTCGTGGAGGAGATGGAGTACAGAGGGTCAGAGGTAGAGTATTTGTTTCAGATTATAGCTGAGGAGGGGGAGCCACATAAGGTTGCATCTGGTACGTTTATTAAGGCTATGTTCATTCAATTTGGGGATGTCACCGTTGCCACAGTGGGCCATGTGTGTGCAGATGTTATTGGTGCGGTCAGCGAGAATATACTGCCGCCATGTGTATTATTCATGAGCTGTTGTGCTATGTTGTGGGAGGCCGGGGGAATAGGGTGCGAATCTGTCCAGAGTCGAGATTAGTGATGAAGGGCGAGAATTCTAGTAGAGTCAGAGTGGAGCCATCGTTACCCGATTATTATGATATTAGAGTACGGGGTCAGGTCTTTTAAGTGATTGTAGAGGAAATGCGGGATGTTGTTGATGTGGTTTTGGGTGTTCCTTTTGAGCTTGCTTTGAATATGTGTCAGTTGTGTAGTGAGCTGTTGAGCTATGTCTGTGATAAGTGTATGTGTTCTATGGCGTGTGACTACTTCTTTATGTCTGTGATTATGGGATTTAATGATATGGGGACAGAGTTGTTATGTATGGGACTGTGATGTTTTAGTATATGTGTGAAAGTGAAAAATATATATATATTGTGGCGAGCTGAGTTATTGGGCTTTCAAAGTTGGAATTTGTGTGATGTTAGTGGATCAATCTTATTGAGTATGTGAGCTATATAGGTAATCATTGTGAATGTGTTTGTGATGTGTTAGTGGATTGATCCTTCTGATAGTAGAGTACTTCTCGATTAGAGGTCAGGTCGACCCTGATTGATGATCTGCGATTAGCTCAGGAGGAGGGACTGAAAGGCGAGAATGTGTAAAGAGAGAGGTTAGTTGGTTAGTCAGAATTATTGGATAGGGATGATCAAGGATTGATGACCCTTCGTGGTCAAGTATGGGTCCCTCGAGTAGGGAATTTGAGACAGCTGATTCTAGATGATTCCCATAAGTCTATATTGTCGATCCATTCGGGTAGCACGAAGATGTACCTAAATCTGCGAGTTCTTCATTGGTGACCAGGGATGAAGAGGGATGTGGGAAAGTGGATAGAGGCGTGTATAACGTGTTTGAGAGTTAAGAATGAACAATAGAAGCTACATGGTAGACTTCAGCCATTAGAGATTCCAGAGTGAAAGTGGTATGATATCACCATGGACTTTATAGTGAGACTCCCGTGGATTGTTCCATAGTGTGTGTTTGTCCACATCTGTGATATTGCGTTTAGTAATTTGATGGAGATGTCTTTATAATGTTATGAGTGGATGGGAATATCTTTTATATTAGTGAATCAGAATATCTGTTGTGTTAATTTGAGAGCTGATTGGCCATAAGTGTTGACGTGTTTCTGTGATTAATAGTTATCTGCTTTATGATTGTCAAGTGAGTAGATAGTAGAGCTGCCTTAGTAAATAGAGTTTAAAGTAGTAGTATATTAGAGGTTGTTGATGATTGAGTTTCAGTAAATCTGATGCCTATGAGGAGTAGAATCAGTGTTTGAGGAAGGTTTTGAGTGTCTTTTGATGAGAGAGGTTATATGTGGAGTTCTTGAGGTATGAGTTTTTGGCCGCGAAAGGGGCAGTTTTAGAGTGAGCGATGACGAGTAAAGAAGGGATAAGAAGGGATCCAGTGAGAATTGAGGTTATTGGGAATTGGAGTTGGTTACGTCCGTGTTTAGTGTTTCTTAGGCTTAGTTGAGGAGTTAGAGATGATTCATAGAGACATTCTCGCGCATTGTGAGATCCGTGACGATGTTGACGTGTTAGTCTGTGTTGATTGAATGAGTTGAAGAGTAAGGGAGCGCCTCATAGGGTAGAAGGATCAGTGAATGGGGTTCGATTTTAGCGTTGATAGGGAGTTCAGAGGATTTTCGTGGTACAATATGAGACTTTGTTGTGAGGTAGGGAGGGTGTGTTGATGTAAAGAGATAAAGTGATTGCTTATATCTGAGATTTGAAGTTTCTTGGGCTTAGCTGAATATTAAGGGCAATTCATAAAGGATTTCTCGTGAAATGTAAAGTCGTTGTTCGTATTGGAACGTTAGTGGTGTTAATTATATGGGTTGAGAAGTAGTGGGTTGTGTAGACTCTAAGTTTTGTATTGTAGAGGATTGAGAGGATTTTTGCGATGTATTGTGAAATCGTGTATGCGAGGTTGGGATGTGCAAGAAAAGTAAAGTGATTAATTGTTTGAAAAAAATGACAAACCGGGAGTCAGGCAAAGAGATGCGCGAGGTATTTTCGGTTTTTGGTGTTGAGCTAGATTCTGAGGACAGAATCTTTATAAGGAGGGGAGACTTGTAACATCCCACTTTTGGGACGGGGACGTGGAATTATGTGATTGGGTTGATTATAAAATTATAAATGAGTTGGGCTAATTATTGAGTTTTACGTGGAAGTGTCACGTGATAAGATTTTGGATTAACCGGGTATCGGGATTAAGTTTTAATAAAAGATTATAATTTTGAGAATTATTAAATAAATTGGGACCCGGGGATATAAATTGTATTTTGGGGTATCGGGATCGGATTTTTAGGTACCGGACCGGGTTAAACCGAAAACGTATATATTGTGACTTCTTTGTTCTTCCAAACCATTTCCAAAAGCCAGAGCTAAAGTGTGAGTGTGTGTTTGTGAATTCCAGCAACTTTAATCAAGATTGAAGCTTCAAATTCGTGATTCAAGCCTACCGATTTCTTCATCATCTTTTAGTTGGATATTAAGGTAAATTTGAGGCTAAATTCGTGAATTATTTTTTGTTAATCGTAAGTAAGTGATTGAATTGAGTTTATGTATGTTTTGGGTTAAATTCGGAGTATTTGGGTTGAGTAAATCGAGCTGGAGGTAATGATTTGGGGTAAATCCCCTGGCTGTTAAGAAACAGAGCATATCTGCTGCTGTTCGTCCGTGAGCGCGGCCGTGATCATGGGATCGCGGGCCGCGATGTTCTTGAGATGATCGCAGGCGGTTTGAGCCCGAGCTCGGACCGCGATGTGAACGCGGCCGAGTTTGAGGTCAGCGCGGCCGCGACCGCGATGAGGTTAATGCGGCCGCGATCAACTGAGTGCGGCCGCGATGCGACTAGGGTTTCGGGTCAGGTTTTCGGGTTCTGTGGATCATATGTTTGGGTCTTTAGGGTCTCGTGAGTTATTGAGAATTGTATATAAAGCTGTTGGGTTGAGATTGTGATATTGAGAATGCGTCTTTTGGGTATCTGGGATTGTGTGAGTTGGTTGGGATCGCGTGTTTGAGTGTTCGAGCTGTGTGAGTTGGTTGGGCTCTTGTGTTCGAGTATTCGGGTTGTGTAGTTTGGTAATTGGGTATCTGGGTTTGAGCGAGTTATCTGAGTATTGTGTTAGAGTTGTTGAGTTATTGAGAAATCGTGTATAGAGCTGTCGGGTTGTGATTGAGTCATTGAGTTGTGATTGTGATATAGAGTCATTGTGTTGTGATTCCAGGGTCTCGAGTTGACAGGGTAGGGAAAGGGCAGGGAACTGAGACCGAGTAGTGAGACTCCAGGGCAGGTGAGTTTGCATGTTTTTCTTGAGATACTTGTACGATTATTTATTAATACTTGCATGATCTTTTACTGAGCTCTTTACGAGATATCATGAGTTTCTTACGAGTTTTTATTGAGATATTATCATGCATGTATTACTGTGCTTTATTGAGAAATGTGTTTTATATATGAGATTTGGGACACTTGAGCTGTTGAGATATTAAACCGTACGGCTGGGCAGGGGTTGGGTCGCTCCCAATTCCCTTTTGAGTTCCTGACGACTGCTTTGTGCGGTCTAGGGATTTGGGTACGTGGATTTATCCACACGAGTTGAGTACCTATTGAGCTACCTTGTGGGATCTCATATACTTGTTCAGTAGAGAATGCTGAACGTTTTATTATTGAGTTACTTATTTATTGAGCTTTATAATCGTACACTAACCCTTGCATTCTCACCAGCGTTAGCTGACCCAGTGTGTGTTGTTGTGTGTGTGTGTGTCTCAGGTGATCAATGATTTAGTAGGCCTGCTGGAACCAAGTAGGGTTATTGTGACATTTATCGAGGAGCTAGCTGCCTGTGCTAAAGGTAGTCATATTTTGGGAATGTTTATGCGTACTTCGGATAGTTGGTAATATATTCAGGGACTTCCGTGACTTATTTATGTGATTAAAGTTTTAAAACTATCGGGTTTCTGCATGTATGTATTGGGAATAGTATAGGGATTATTATATTATATCATTGCTGACGTGGTATTTATGTGGCATTGTGGATTAGTTTGAGGGTGTTACATTTAGCTTTAAAAATTACACTGACAGTTCTTGTGGTTGAAGTTTTGTTATGGATATGGTATTTTGGTCATTTCAAATGACCATTTTACCCTTATTAGTTTAATAATAATTATTAATGTTGTTATTATTATTGTTTTTATTATTATAAAATAATAAAATAATTTTAAATAGTTTTGAAAACCAGTAAAATTAATTTAGTGTAGAACACATGAAAATAAATAATAAATTATTTTTAAAGAGATACGAATAATTATTATTATCAATTAAAAACTAAAAATTAACGTTTGAGTTTAGATTTTTTAAAATAAAATGTAAACCTTTTGAAAATCATAAAAATAAATTATTTTTATTAAGTATTCATTTTTTATCTTTTTTACGTTAAATGATTTTTAATAATGATTAAAATATCTATAAAAACATATAAATTGTTATTTCATCAATTTAATAATTAAAAACTAAAAGTATCACAGTCTTTTAACTTTAAGTTTCCTTTTTATTTATTGTTGAAAAAAGTAAACGTTTTCATGAATAATAAAACAAAAAAATTAAACATTTTGATGAACAACAAATAAATTTTATGTTTTTAAAGTTTTTTGATAGTTTTCTATAACTTTTCTAAAAACATTAAAAAAATAATTTTTTAAAAAATGTTTAAATATTTTAAACTTTTCAAGACAATTAAAGTTTTTCAAAATGTTTTAAGTTTATAAAATGTTTAAACTATAAAAATGTTTTTAAACGTTTATTGAAGGTGTTAAAAACTTGTTTATGTAAAAATTTTAAAAACATCAAAGAAGTTTTTAATACTTTTTGACAATGTTTACATTCATTTTTTTTAATTAAAAAAGGTTTACTTTTAAAAGTAAAAAATATAAACTCAAAACGTTATGTTTTAGTTTTTAATTAATATTAATTATTATGCATTTGTATTTATTAAAGTTTTATTATTCAAAATTATGTCTTTTATATTAAATTAATTATACTGGTATTTTTAATTTATTTGATTAGTCTATTATTTAATTATAATAGAAATATCAATAAAAACAACATTAATAATAATTATTAAACAAGTAAGGGTAAAATGATCAAAACTTCAACCACAGGGACTGTCAATGTAATTTTTAAAGTTAAAGGATTCAATCCTAAATTTCCAATAAACCACTGGGACGAAACTTGTAATTTACCCTAATTATAATTAAATCGGAACGCATTAAGTCACAAAATATTTACTGTCAAAACGAACATGATGTTAAGTTTATATATTTTTCTTGAAAATTATAATCAAATGAAACCTATTAACGTAACAAAATATTTATCACACAAAGCTAACTTATTTACAATTTTAAAATGATAATATATGAATAAACATATATAGTAGACAAAATAATGCTTATATAAATTAGATTCCATTTAACTTTTTAGTTTTATGATTTTAAAAATTATTAAGAATATCTCAAGGGTATTCATCATATGAAATATTATCATGTTTGTTAATTAAATATATAAATAATATATAAAATAATTTTGATACGTAACATGAAAAATAAAATATATAAATATTTATTTTATAAAAAAATGATATAATAAAAAAATTAAAAAGTTAAACAAAATACTTTAAAACAGAATATTTGAAAAATAAATAAAAAATATGAATAAATGTTTGATATAATTAAAATATTAAATAAAAATAAATATAAAATAAAAGTTATAAGTTTTTAATAGAGATCTTAAATGACATTAATTGGAAAACTATAGGTCGGGACTAAAACTATAACTAATAAAAGGATATATAAATTGTCATTTTTAAAAAATTTAGAAAAGTCAAACGGTCAAAGAACCAAATCTATAACAAAACTTCAAAATAGGAACTACCGCTGTAATAAATGAAGTCTAGGAACCAAAATCATAATTTTCACGAAACCAGAGGGACGAAATTTGTAATTGATCCTATTTTATATATATATATATATATATATATATATATATATATATATATATATATATATATATATATATATATATATATATATATATATATATATATATTATCAAATAACGCCCATCCATCCATTAATTAATATAATTAATTAAAAAAATTTAAAGGCCGGTTATATATAGATCGACATTCTTAAAGCAATTTATCATGTGTCCCTTAATATTCATCGATGAAAATTTAAGTTACCAAATGCATTGAATCAATTCATTATACATTAACGTGTGTTATTATTTATCTTACAACAAGCCCATTCTTACTATACGACTTAACTTCGTGTAGCTATCTCCTAGAAGTTGAACCCCATCAAAATTCATGGTTGATATAACCAAGATTTTCAGGTTAGTCTATCTTTAATATATCTAATATTTGCTTTATTACTAATCGGGACTTGGATTTGGATAAACCTTAACGACAGGTGATATATGGAAAGCAAGAAGAACATGTTGATGTAACGTACAAAAGAAAATAATATCCTGACCAAGACACATCGAAGCCTGAAATCCAATAAAAGCATCGCATACGACAGTAGATCGAGATGATTAACAAAGATTCTCGATCAATATATATATATATATATATATATATATATATATATATATATATATATATATATATATATATATATATATATATATATATATATATATATATATATATATATATATATATATATATATATATGTGTGTGTGTGTGTGTGTGATTTTCTTTCTTGTTGGTTCTGACGTTTCATAAATAGTTAAGTAACTCTTTTAAATTCGTTTATTGTGGTTAACAACTTGTGCATTTTTCTAACTAGAGCATCTTTTAGTCATATTAATTACTTTTTTCTATTGAATATCCTTTTTCCTTCTTAAGGTTGATTGCAATTTAATTATATATTTATATAGGGATTAATGAAAGTTTTCATATATATGAACTACAATCTGAACCTTTCAGGAAGATCTCAATAAACAACACAAATTAACTATGTAACATTGCTCTAATTTCACATTGACACAGAAACATTGCCATTGTAACATGTATTACGTTTTTAGTAGTGTTGGTTATTGGCTGATTGTTTAATGAAATCATATATTTTAATTTGTGATATATATAATTGAAATATGATAGGAAAATCTTTTAAAAACTACCATTGAGATTTAAAAATCAAGTCAAATAATTTTTAAAAAAAATAGAATGTCTTAACGTACTATAATTTGAATAAACTTGATACATATATTATTTAAATTATTTGAACCGCCTTTGACAAGAATTTGTCATATATTGCTATAATTGTTGGAATACTAAATAATTAACCAATTTACCTGTACGTACATTTGCTTTTAGTTCAATCTATAAAGATCGATAAAAAAAAATTAGTAGGAACTAGGTCATAATTAAATAATTAAAGAAACGTGAAATGCATATTACACGTGTACTTTCTGAATCGTTCAAATTTGATACGTGTACTACATTTTTTCACACCAATATGATACATTTGGTAACTGGCAACTGGCTATACCTGTTAAAAATGGAATTTCTCTTTTTATTAATGTTCAAATTTCCATAATTGAAGTATCAAATACACTATCTCGTCATTGTGATAACCTGGTAGGAGAAATCACACAGCACAACCAACTTCAAACATCTACAGACCTCTGTAGAAATCTCCAATGACGATCTCCACCGTCCGGATCAAAGAACTATGTGTGCGAAGCTTCTCCTCAAATTTCACGTAGATCCAACGGTGAACAACTGCACAAAGCTAGACGAACACTACTAGGAAAATGACTTTCACCGACGGATTTTCCGAGGGCAAATATCCCTCAGAAATTTCCGAGGGATTACCGAGAATTTTTTGATGGAAATCAGTTTCAAAGTTTACCGAAGGATTACCGAGGGATTACTGAGGGATTAGCGATGAATAAATTTCTGTCGTAAATCCCTCGTAATTATCGAGGGATTAGCGAGGGATATCACTTTTTGTCGGTAATCCATCGGTAATCCCTCGGAAAGTCGACCGTCGGTAATCCCTCGGTAAATAATCTCTCGGTAATCCCTCAGTAATAGTATCTCTCTGTAATCCCTCGGTAAATAATCTCTCGGTAATCCCTTAGTAATATTATCCCTCGGTAATCCCTCAGTAAATGACCGTCGCTAATTCCTCGGTAAAATAATCCCTCGGTAATCCCTCAGTACTCCCTCATTGATTAATTAATTAATTAATTCTTTATATGTGTGTGTGTGTGTGTGTTTGTGAACAATAGTTAATTGTTGATCATTATAACAAGTTTTTATATTATTATATGAACAATATATATTTGTTGAGTTTCAATATATCTAACTATATTAACATTAAATAATATTATTATCATATTAACTATTGTTTATTAACATCAAATTATTATTATTATTATTATTATCGTATTAAAGCTCATATTATTGTTGTATATTAACATCAAATTATCATCATCATCATCATCATTGTCATCATATTAAGGCTCATATTGTTATTGTGTATTAACATTAAATACTTATTGAGACCTAATATTATGAGTTAAAACATGTTATTACATTATATGAGATTGACTAGTATATTTAACGCTCAATGTAGTTCATCAGGATTTGAAATCTCATATAGTTAACTATAACATATTATAACAGTATATTACAATAAATGATTGTTGATGTTCAATATAGCTCAATGGAATGTTGAGAGCTAATATGACCCACCATAACATTTTAAGATCCAATAGAGTCTGTTATAACCTGTTATGATAATGAATCATTAATAAGTATTTCTTTAGTAAGTAATTCTTAAGGTCCACTATTGTCTGTTATAACATAGTATTCACTTAGATGGACAATAAAAATATATACTAAGGACTAATAATGACCCAATATAATATGCTATAACTTTATAGTAACAACTACTTTTTGCTTATCGGATATTACCCTATATGTGATTCTAATGTTTGAAACACTAAATGCTCGGTGGTGAATAAATGCTTGTTGATGCTCAATATAGTTAAATAAAATGTTGAGAGCTAACATGACATGTTAAGATTCAATAGAGTCTGTTAAAACTCAACATGACCCAATAACCTGTTATGGTCTTAAATGAACAATGAGTATGTGTTAAGACACAACATGGTCAATCACGACATGTTAATACCTAACTATGACTCGTTATGATTTGTTATATCTTTATAGTAACAAATGAACAACTAAGATTTGTTAAAGACATAATCTAAGTTGTTTTTACATTTTGTGATGTTATACGAGCCATAGATATCATTTATGTAATTATCATTACATTTAACGTTGGGGATTTGTTTGAATTTATCATAATTTAGAATAAACTGGTATTCATGGTATCGGGGGCAGCGCCCCCGGAAGCGGGGTCCAAGGGGTGGAAATTTAATTTAGAATAAGCATGTTCATATCTTGTAATTACTTGAAGAGATTAGCCATTTGGAAATTTAATTCCAAAGTTCTATATAAAACATAGAAACTTAATTATGTTTAGGAAATGTTTCTATTTAGCTAGCTAGGCTGAATCATATATCTAGTTTATGAAATTGTATATATCATCTATCTAGTGTATATATAGGTTGTCTTGTTAGTTTGATGGTCAAATCCATCTTCAAGTTTGATGTTTATGGATGTTTTTGGCCCATGGTTAGTTTGACGTACATTGAAACACAACGGGAATTTTTTCAGCGTGTTTCGTTGAGTTATTTCATAGATTTAACACACAAATACAGATGTATTGAAACAAATTGATTCAAGACAAACCATTTGGTACATAGTTTTGGAGGCATTTGATGTAATAAAGTGTATATGAAATTGTAGCAGTCAATGTGTGTTCTATATGAGTAGCAGAAACAACACCCAACATTGATATATGTTTATTGTGTATAGGTAGAAAAGTTGTTGGCGGATCGTGAAAAGGAAATTCAAGAACGTATGAATGAGGAAATGGCAAGTCGGTTGAAGGAGAAGGAAATTGAGTTCGAGCAACGTTTGAAGGAGAAGGAAATTGAAAATGATCAACGCTTGAAAGACTAGGAAGTTGAGCGTGATCAACGCATGGAACAACGCTTCAAAGAATTAAATGATATTATGATGACAAAGTTTAATGCATCCTCACCCCCACCCCCTCGTTAGAATATGTATAATTAACGCACCCTCACCCCCTCGTTAGAAATTTGAGCGTGATCAACGCATTGAGCAACGCTTTTCATGATTTTTGTTGTAAAAATGTTATCGGATTTAGTGTTTAATTTCAATTTGTTGAAAAGGAAGTTGAGTGTGATCAACGCATTGTATTATATATTTAAATGCAGAAATTAAATACAGGATATACAACAATTACAATGTGATATTGTTGTGTGTATTTGGATTACTGAGGGATTTATGAGGGAAAATTAAATATATCCGTCAATATTTGTAAGGTCTACCACTGACAGATCTATCTAGACGCGGATCCGTTAACGAGTGCGGAATCCTCGTTGACGGTCAGACGGACAACTCTCAACCAACGGAAACACGGAGACTATTAGACGCTGAACGAACGACACACGAACGATCCTACGTACTAATTCTCTCCGAAACGGGACTCACCTAGCTGATAAACTCGAGATCGCCTATTGCTTAATTCCTCACGAATTCTGCCAAAGGTCTGCTAATGATTCGAGTCTATCCCTAATTATAGACCCTGATTCGAGTCTGTTGTGGGCCAACCTCGAATCTGGCCTAAGGCCTCATTCGAATCTGTCCATCTGACAGATTCGAATCTAACCTATTCGAATCTAAGGATACATTCGAATCTATCACAGATTCGAATGTCTTCCTTTACATATTCGAATCTAACCAATACACTTAAACACTTACGTGATGAAACTTATGTTTTAACTTATGCTTGACATACTCTTTGACTTTTATGTTTGAACTTCTTGTAATATGTTACATCAAGTTCAAACACACAATCAATAACAGACAAACACATATTAAACATATATATCAAAACACTTGTTAATATTCAGAATATTACTTAAATCATAACGCAGATCGATTAGACTGCTGTCGTCACACAGGATGTACCAACAGACTCCCCCTTGACGATAGCTTCTAATTATTTACATTACATCAAATTTAAGTACTAGAGCTATAGACGCTACTACCTGCATACAACCCTGCATCTATACAAACTTTAACTACCTTTTGGAACTTCCTGGCTTCAGATCTCCATGGTTCAGTGAAGAATATAGGCTGATCGTGAAGCTTCTTCAGGTCGTCCTTAGATAGGTTTATCAAATGCAGTGGGTCGTATACCTTCAAAATTACCTGCTCGTCTTGATCCTCCATTATAGCTTCAGCAGTATCAATCTCCAGGTACCACCACTTCATGTTGCTCAAAACATTTTGTGGCATTGGCTTCATTGGCACTTTTTTCAAGCATTTGACTGGCTTATAGATCATTCTAGCCCAAGGTCTTCCAGTATGAGGATCTATCCTTGATCCATCCTCGACCCTTTTGCCTGATCTCGGCTTAAGCCTCTCAAATTTGCCTGATCGCCCTTCTTTCCTTATAATTCTTTCAATAACGCTCGCGTAGGGATCATTTCCAATGTTGATCAGCTCCTTCCAGGCTAACTCTTTAACTTCAATCTTGGGCAACGAATTAAACGCTTTCAATGTCCGCCTCAAGTATTGAAGTCCATCCCTTCTCTTCAAAATAAACAGCTGCAGTTCTCTGTCAAAGAACCAGCTAATAATCCCTCCAGCGAAATTTCCAGCACCTGGATTCCTCATCTTCTTCTTCATCTTCAGCTGATCTTTCTTTTCTTCCTTCTTGAACCAAAGATTTAACAGATCAGCTCTAGATGGCTCTTTCTCAGCCTCTTCAAGGTCTTTATCTTCAGCTGAGACTACTTTGATGTAATCAATATCAATCACATTATGATCTTGGCTTTCATACAGTTCAGTGATTGGTTGTGAATTGATTATTACTTCGTTAACGTGATCATCTTCATCATCTATTATTTCATCATCTGATTTCCAGTCAGCGACATCATCTGGAATAAACTCACCTTCTTCTAAATCTTTAATATCATCTTCAAAATCAAACTCCATCAGCTCTTCTTCAATATCTTTTAGCGCATCGATCATGTCGCTATCTAAATTCCTTGAAGAACTAGCCTCTCCTCTTTCACCTTCTGCTTGACTTGGCTCCCCCTGAGATTGAGCAGCCTGAGCAGTAGAAAAATCTACTGGCTCATCCTGTCTTTGAGAGCTGGGATCATTGCCTTGATTATCATCTTCATCATCGTCCCTCCGCCTCTGTACTTCTTGATCACGACACGACGTCTCCCCCTGAGCCTGAAGGTTTTTCATTAACTGCTCAATGAGGGAGCGCATCGATCTTAACTCGGCGGCCTGGTCACAGACGAATGTTTTTAGCTCAATATTCTCCTCTTGGATTGTTTCAACTGTCTTCTTCAATTCAGCATTTTCTTTATCTAAATTTGCATTATGTGCCTGAATTTCACCTATTGCCTTTGTTAGGCTCAGGATTTGGACATGTTGGAAATCCACTCGAGATTTGAGTTGAAGAAACCGCTGATTTTCAGCATAGGCGGTAGATGTGGATGGAATGGACTGAATGGGAGAAGGGTTGAATGGTGGTGGAATATATGGCTCATGAGGTTGAGGTGGTGGTGATGGTGGAGCTGTGGTTTGAGGTTGGGTTTGGGGAACTTCTGACTGACTGGCGGATGCAGAGGAAGACCCTTGCATGAACCGATGACGTTTGGCCCTTTGCCTCGTCAGTAGTGGAGCATCATCTTCTTCTTCAAAATCCGAATCTTCAGATTCCCTGGCCTCTCGCCTTCTCGAACCACCTTCATTGATGATCAAACGTGAACCGTAAGTTCCAATTTGAACAGATTCTGGAGCTTCAACTTCGATATCCTCCAGGTCTTCTGATTCTGTAGCGGATGATGACTCATCATTGCCAGTCTGTTCTGGCACATATTCATCAACATCTCTGAATATATCATCTGTATCTACCGGGGGACTAAGCAGCTCATCTACTAACGCTGCTGCAACATCTTCATTGGCATGTGGACCAGATGCCCATATTTCCTCCAATGTTTGAGCAATCTGCTCGGACTCGGGGACTGAATCGCGAACGGCACTTGAAGTCCCTGCTTCCTGTGCTTGTGGCTGTTCATTCGTAGTAGGCCTGGATGCCTGAATCTGAGTCGCAGATTGTCTTTGTCTTCGCCTTGGATCACTTGGACGCGCACGAAGCTGTTGTTGTTGTGGACGTTGCTGTTGTTGTTGTGGTTGTTGTTGTTGCTGACGAGGCTGAACTTCTACTTCACATGCCCAGTTGGCATTATCAGGTGCCACAAAGTTCCTGTCTAAGACAGCTCCAAACAACGGACGAGCAACAGGAACAGCCAATCTTCCTCGGTGTGAGGAACAATCAGCAAATATGCGTTTCTCCATTACATTCACGCTCAAAGAATCATTTGATTGTGGCAGACTTGGCAAAAAGTGGCGTATCAACATCGTCACGAACCTCGGATACAAAAGGAACCTTTCTCTCTCAGGAGCCGTGATTTGATGGATAAATTCCGAGAAAATCAGCTGCGAGAAACTAAACTTCTTATTGTATACCATCGCGATCATTGCTGATTGGATTTTTGATACTATATAATCAAAGCCAGCTTTCTTAGGCGCAAAACAGACCATGAAGACATGCACCAAGAATCTCCATTGCCCAATCAGGCCACTCTTCATGTATGACGACTTTGTTACATCTAGACTGTAACCCATTCGTTGAAAAGCCGCTTGCCTAATACTTAGTGGAAAGTCAATAGGCCCAGACTCCTCTTCCTCAGATCCTAGCTGCAACACTTGACGCAGCATATTGGCAGAGAATACCAACGGTTGCCCTGCGATCCTTGTTCTCAGCACTGTCGGGGTGACAGAGCAGTCAACTTGTAAATGATCATAGAACTGCCGTACATATGAGATTACAATCGGAATGTTCTGAAACAAAGCGTAGCTGATTCTGGATTCAGCTAAGAAGTCCAACACTTCACGAAAACCCTGCGCCTCAGGGATATGATTATCTGGATTAAGAACCATGTTATGTTTAGGGACGAAAGCACGAGCTGCCATATCTGCACAGTAAGTTAAAATGTTAGAGTCATTAAAAATCAATTAACTTGTTTAAATTTAAATTTGCTCTATTTTGTACTTTGTTAAATACAAAATCTAACACAATTAAATTTCCACAAGTTTAATAAAATTTAAATTAAACAAATTAAACAAAGTACAGATTCGAAGTCTCTCTTTTCGAGTCTAATGGACAGATTCGAGGATCATGGTCATTTCGAATCTAATGACAGATTCGAGAAGCCCATGAACAGACTCGAATGCCCAAGAACAGACTCGAAGCCCCGTCGGCCCTTATTTCAACAAAAAACCACAATTTTAACCATTTTGAACGTAGCAAATCACATACATTAGTTCAACTAGGTTCTAATTATAGATTTATGCTTTTAATTTGATCTTTTATTAGTCCAAACTTGGTAATTTTGCAAAAACCCTATTTTGACCTATAAAACATCAAAATGTGATGTTTAAGCCCAAATTTGTGTATTAAACCACCAAAATCTTGTACAATCATGTTGCTTATACCTAGATTTGAAAGTAGAATCGACCACAAAAGCTTTAGAATCGACGAAATGTCGTTTAGTGGAAATACGATAGACTCGAGATTAGATTCGAGATCGCCACAGATAGATTCGAGAGTATAGATTCGACAACAGTAAAGTAATAAATGACTTCACTATTGACCTATATATACTAACTACCTTCGAGTCTATGCAATTTCGAGTCTACTGACAGATTCGAAGTATCTCACATTCGAGTCTGTCTTAGACTCGAAATTTCCAACACTTAGAAAAATTTCGGAAAATTTTGAAATAATTTCAACCTTTTCCAACTATTTTCTACTGTGTAGTGTAACCAGATAAACTATGCCAAATCTTTTACCCTAAGCTCAGATATTTCACGCATTGTATATTTTATCCAACTTTGAATGCACCCTCAGTAACTTTTGACCTTTTACCTAAGTAAAAACTAAACTATACGAAAATAAAATAAAATAAACTAAGGTAAAAATAAAATAAAATAAAATAAAATAAAATTTTGACTAAAAAATTTAATCTAGACTTAAGTTATAATAATAAATTTACAAGCTAAGCTAAATACCAAACAACATATTTTTGGTGAGTATAGTCTAAGAAAGGTTCAATCAGATAGCGATGTCCGATACTAACTTTCAGTACTCAAACTTTCACACTTAGGAATTTTTTGAATTCCTTTGATTGTTTGTCGTGACATACCCACTTAGCCGATTGTTGGTATTTTACCCTGTTAAACACTCTACATTTCGGAATATCCCTTGGCCTTTTTATTTATCAGGAAATTATCTTACGTGACTCAGACATAGACATACTTTTATGATCAAGGCACACAGACAAAATTCTAACTTGTTGGTATTTGCAAACTTTCTTTAAAAGACAAACATCGGACACAGGTCTGTATTCTCATACAACAAAGTGTCTTAGTTCGACTTAAGGTTTAACTTTAAAGTTAGCAGATAGCGGTGACAGGTCTGTACTGACGTACAACAAAGCGACATGTCTGCTAACCCGAATCTAAACAGAGACAACAGGTCTGTACTTACGTACAACAGAGTTGCATGTTTTCGACTCTCAGTTTTTCATGATATTTCTATTCTTTCCATTTTCAGACGTATTTGATGTTGCTATACATCCCCAGAAAGTTTGCATACCTCATTTAGACTCAATGTTTGTATGTCTTGTACATAAAAATTAAGACCGATTGGTCATACATCTAAGCTAGTGACACGTTTGACTTTTTCTAGAATATTTTATTAGCCTTTAGATACCCTATATGTATTATGCCTACCAACACATCAAACTAAATAAAGTATAACACTTAGGATTTAGTTGCATTATGTGTGAAAGCCTAAACACTTAGAGTCTGTAACGACGGTGCTAATTTTCGTCACTTTGAACCTATGTATCTAAGACTTAACTCCTTTTCTGATATTCTCTTTTTTTGTATTTTTGTAATTTTCTCTCTTTTTTCTTTTGTTTTTCATAGCAAAACGCATTAAACTAGGCTAATCTACTAACTTACTAAAAATAGAAACTTACTAAAAATAGAAACTTTCCTAAATTAGAAACTTTCCTAAATTAGCAGACTACACTAAAAAGAAAGAAATATAACAACTATAAAAGGAAATAAAATACTACTAAGGTCAATTTACTCTGGGTTGCGCATTCCATTAAGTTGAATTAAATGACTTATCAAACGCTTTGGTAAATAAATCAGCATTATTATCTTCAGTTGCCACCTTTACCAGTTTGATTAAATTCTTTTCAGCACAATCACGAATAAAATGATGCCTTATGTCTATGTGCTTTGTTTTACTGTGTTTAACTGGATTATTGTTATCGCAATAGTAGATTGATTGTCTATCCTAATTGGAGTTTGAGTGTAAGCCAAACCGTAATCCCGCAATTGTTGTTGTATCCACAGAACCTGTGAACAGCAACTACCAGCAGCAACATACTCGGCCTCGCACGTTGACACGGCTACCGATGTTTGTTTCTTGCATTGCCAGGACACCAATCTCCCTCCTAGGAACTGACAACCTCCAGTCGTTGATTTGCGCGTCAAGCTGCATCCTCCGTAGTCAGAATCTGTGAACGCCTCCAACTCTAGATCTCCCTCCGCGTGATACCAAAGTCCCAGCTTCGGTTTCGACTTGAGGTATCGTAGAATCCGCTTCACAGCTTTCATATGCATCTCCTTCGGATTCGCTTGAAACCTAGCACAAATACAAACAGCAAACATAATATCAGGTCTTGAAGCAGTTAAATACATAAGTGACCCAATCATGGCCCGATATAAAGTCGGATCCACATCGGTATCACTATCAGTACCCGGCCCGAGATTGTGATTCACTTGAATCGGCGTGCTGAAGTGGGCAGTCAACTTTGTTCCTTCCATCCCAAACCGTTCCAATATGTCATAGACATACTTGGTCTGATGGATAAACATGCCTTCCTTCTTCTGGTCAACTTGTAACCCCAAAAAGAAATTCAACTCCCCCATAGCACTCATCTCGAACTTCGACTTCATCACCTTCTCGAAATCTTTGCACATCTGTTCGTCTGATGATCCAAAAATGATATCATCTACGTACACTTGTACCAAGATAAAATTATCTCCCTTTCTCTTCACAAAAAGAGTACTATCTATCCTACCCCTCTCAAAGCCATTTTCTAAAAGATGGTTGGATAGAGTCTCATACCATGCCCTAGGTGCCTGATGTAATCCATAAAGAGCCTTATCTAATCGATATACTCTATCAGGATATTTAGGATCTGTAAACCCGGGCGGTTGTTCTACATACACTAACTCCTTCACTTTCCCATACAGGAAAGCACTCTTAACGTCCAGTTGATATACTTTAAATCCCTTGAAGGAGGCAAAAGCTAAAAACAACCTAATTGCTTCTAACCTTGCTACAGGTGCAAACACTTCATTGTAATCGATTCCCTCCTCTTGGTTGAAACCCTTTACAACTAATCTCGCTTTGTTGCGCGTGACTATACCCCGATCGTCTCTTTTGCACTTAAAAACCCATTTGGTTCCTATTGCAATCTCCCCTCGAGGTAACGGAACTAACTCCCACACTTCTAGTTTCCTAAATTGTGACAGTTCTTCCTGCATCGCTTCAACCCAGGAGTTGTCCTTAAGTGCCATTTGCACATTTTTGGGCTCTACTTGCGATATGAAACACGAATATAGACATGTATGATATGCCTCGGAGTCGTTTATCATCGACAACAACACAGTGTTGTTATTTACACTACTCCGAGTCCTCACACCCTCGTTAGGATTTCCTATGATGCTATCTATAGGATGGTTCTTGTTAATCCTAGAGGTCTCTATTTCGTCTACCCTTAGATTATCTCCTAAGTTGGATCCTATTTCACCTAAAGGGGGAACAGGCTCAGCTTCCACATTTTCTTCCTCACGGACGTTTTCCTCAGAGGCAGAACTTGATGCTTGAGTCTGATTCTCAGTGTTAGGTTCTTCTGGATTAGCAACTTCTGGAGACCCATCTACAGTCGCAGTAGGCTCGGACGTAGATTCGAACGTGGTCCTTGGAAAAATATGGCCATCGTCATTTAGGTGCAACGTCGCCATGTCTTTGTCGATTGTACCTGCAGTATCATCCAAAGGAATGTTAAATGACTCAAATAACTTATCATAGTCAAATATCCATTCCGGACCAGTTTGGGGTTCATGTGTATAACTTGTGACTTCAATATTATACACAATCTCCACAGTACCACTTTTTTTTGTTAAAAACCCGTTTGTTTGCTGAGTTTGGCACATAACCTAGGAAGTATCCTTCGTCAGCCTTTTCACCAAACTTCGGTTGATGTTTTGTTCTTAAAAGTGTGCAAGGTACTCCAAACGGTTCGAATCCAGTTAAGTTAGGTGGCCTTTTATTCAAAATTTCATAACATGTTTTGTTCAATGATTTGACTGTAAGGACTCAATTTAAAATATGGCACGCGGTATTCACTGCCTCCCCCCAAAACATGGTAGGAAGCTTTGAATCCGAAAGCATAGTCCTTGCAGCCTCAATCAATGTTCTGTTTTTACGTTCGGCCACCCCATTCTGTTGTGGTTCATATGGTGCACTGAATTGATGCACGATGCCCGTTGATAGGCAATATACACCAATTACAGAGTTTTTAAATTCAGTCCCATTATCACTACGTATATTTTTAACCCTTGTTCCGTAGGAATTCTCCACTTGGTCTAAGATCCCGATGAGCTTTGTAGCCGTCTCGTCCTTCGTACCTAAAAAGAAAACCCAAGAAAAACGTGAGTAATCGTCAGTGATAACTAAGCAAAACCAACTACCTCCTATACTCCTTTTGTTGATAGGGCCAAAAAGGTCCATATGCAACAAATCGAATGTCGAGGATATGGAATTCAGCTTCTTGGACTTGTGTGTCTTTTTATGTTGCTTGCCCTTCATGCACGGTAGACACTTGTCTTCAAATTGAAAGCTCTTCAGAGGCACACCTTGCACCAAACCATTCTTCGTTATGTAGTTCATTTTCCTTAGGTGCAAGTGAGCCATGCGTCTATGCCACAAAACCGATTCCGTCTCCGAAGCTTTTGATAGTAAGCAGATCGGACCCATTGAATTATCTGGCTTGTTCATGTCGAGCATGTACAAGTCATTCTTCCTTGGAGCCCGCATCAATATCCAATCTTCAGGTATCTTGAATCCCGGCTTTAGCACTAACGCCTCAGTGTCAGTAAATAACACCGAGTTCTTCTTATCACAGATTTGAGATACACTAATGAGATTATGAACCAGTTTATCAACGTGATAAACTTGATCCAATGTAATCGTCCCATTAGTGACTTCTCCAGTTCCAGTGATATTTCCTCCTTTGTTGCCCGCGAATGATACAAATCCCCTATTACCCCCCTTGAAGTCTGTGAGAAGACTTCTTTCCCCCGTCATATGCCTGGAGCAACCACTGTCGACGAACCACTTGTTGTTTGGACCGGTAGTTATCTCCTGCACATGAAAGAAAAATAGGTTAGTTATCACGGGGAACCCAAGCCATGACTGACTTGGTAATACCATTCTCGTCCACATACTTGAACTCTTTCAAGTACCCATCTCGCCTTTCAGGTGACTTGGGCCTTTGAACTGAATTCTGTTGTGGTGCTGAGTGATTTAGATTCACTCTTTGCCTTTGAGTAGGCATTTGTTGTGGTGCTCTAGAATAAGTCTTATTATAATGCATTTCAGACTGTGATCCCTGAGCTTTTACCGGAACATATTGTCTAACAGGAGTATGTGACCTAACTGGAGTGTGTGACCTGCTAGGTGTGGTGCTCCTATAGACTTGTTGAGGTGCTGACCTAGATTGATTAAAGACACGATTCGGTGAATTTGTCCTAACCACTTCTTTTGGTCCAACCTTAACCGGTGTTTGTTTCACAACAGGTTTTGGTGCGGCCTGCACAGTTTTCTCGGTACTCTGAGAACTACTCGTGCTCGCCACAGTTGGTGAGGGCTTAACAGGTGTTGGATTCACTGTCTTAGGTGTAACATCAGCTTTCCTATTTGGACAGTGAGAAGCAACATGCCCTTTCTCGTGACATCTAAAGCAAGACATCTTATCCATGGACTTTTTGGTTGGTCCCTTAGATCTAGGTGTCTCACTGGTGTCTACTTCCTTTGGTACATCTATTGTGTCTGACTCTTCGACCTGGTCAGCCCATGAAATCTTCTGTTTTCCTGCAGGTGTTTCACTGGAGGAAGACACAAATTTCACTTTCTTGACCTTGACGGTTGAGTCAGTCACCTTAGGTGTATTTTCAACTTTAGGCTCAGGTGTCGGTTCAGGTAGGTCCTCTAAAACTACTGACTTGTCAGTTTTCTCCTGAGGCTGAGGCACATAGTTATCATTGAAAGGTGGAGGAATTTCGTGAAAACCTAGACCTACAGGCTTCTTAGACTGTCTTTGGGCATCTAAGACTTTCCCTAGGTTTAGGCTCGAATTCCTAAACTTTTCCAACTTACTATTTGCCTCGGCTACCTTAACCTTAGTCTCGGCTAGCTCTATGTCCTTGTCTTTCAGACTTTTGGTCAAGGCCTCTACGTGCTCATACATAAGTTCTATCCTAACACACTGCTCACTCAGTTTGTCTTTTAGAACGATTACATCTTGAGCATCAGCCTTAAGCTTTTCTTTTAAATCTTGTTTTATATCATTTAGGCTAGCATTTTATATTTTTAAGTTTTCATTTTGAGCAGCTATGGTCTTATGTGAGTCTAAGACTAGATTTAACCTATCGTTAGAACTAACACATAAAGCACATAAATCACGAAATAGAGAAATAGAAAGACTAACCTTTGAGTTGTCAGATTCCACGTTGGCCATCTGAGCAGCAAACTCCAGCACGGTCTGATCATTCGCTTTCTCTACCCACATCGGACTGTTTTCCCTTGTGGTCTGCTCATCTTCATCACAACCATTCTCCGTAACTTCAGCCATGAAAGCTCTAGCATTGGACTCCGGATGTGAACTCCAGTCATAGGAACCATCTAGCTGTCTGTCAGAAGTGACATTGGATATCAGACCCGCTAGATTGGCCTGACCAGATGAGGAACTCGGAAGATATCTCTGTTGGGACTGACTTTGGTACTGTCCTTGATATGATTCTACCTTCGGTCTTTGACACTCCCTCGCGAAATGTCCCAATCCCTGACAGTTGTAGCATTTGACCTTGGACTTATCAAATCCTATCCCCTTGTTATTCATCTGTAGATTTCTTCCAGTTCTCTTTATGAATCTCTTAACCCTCTGGGTTACCATGGCCAGTTGCCATTTAAGATCCATCTCCTCAAGATCATCAGGGTCGACCTGATCGTAGTCTTCATCCCAAAGAGCCGGATCATTAATCTTCCCTTGAACGCAATTTCCGTATGCGGCCACAAACGAAGCAAGCAGATTCAGATGTTCTTCCGCCGACTTTGCGCTCATTGGCATCTTAGAATAGCTCTGACTGGTCGATGCCTGTTGGACTTGAGGTTGCGGTTCTTCCGATCTTCCTAACCCTAAGAACGCGCGATTTAGTGAGTCTTCGGACTCTGGTGGCGATGACGTTTCTCCGGTGAAAAACGCTGTAGCACTCTTCTGATCAGCTGTCACTGATGATTTTGATGTCTTTCCAAAATACATCGCCGGATTTTGGACTTGCTCGTAATCAGTCTCAGCCTTTATCATTTCGAAGTGATATGCCCTCAACGTTCCCACGATGTCATCCAGTGATTGAGCATAGTATTTATCTTCATTCAGCTTAATCATAGCCACGTACATAGCCCATTTGGCCGGTAGGGCATCAAGAAGCTTGTTGTTCTTGTCTGTGTCAGAATACTCAATACCATGACTTTCAAGCTCTGTTATCAGATGATAGAATCGTGTGATAATATCATCCAACTGTTCGTCCTTAAGAGCCTTGAAAATTGCAAACTGTTGGGTCAACAGCTCTGTACGCTTTCTACGTACCCGTGGATTACCCTCACACCTTTTCTGAAGAGACTCCCAAAGCTCTTTCGACGTCCTCTGAGTCCGAAATGTGTGCAAGATATCTTGAGGTAACGCCATTCGGATAATAGAGAAAGCCTTGTTTTCAGCTTCAAACAGTTTCTTGTCATCCTCTTTCATCATTTGGTATGACAGAACCTTTTGACGGCCTTCAACCTCAGATACTGGTGGAATGTACCCTTCATCAATGCACACCCACATGCGCATATCGTTGAATCGTACAAAATCCGTAAATCTATCCTTCCACCAGTAGTAATCCTCAACTTTCATCAGCTTAGGTGGTGCATTGGCCTTCCCAACTTCGTGATCCATCTCAAGGAATTTCTGAAGGTTTGACATCTTTTCTGAAAGAATTTGAATTTGAACTTAATTAATTTAATTAGAAACTGATTTAAATTAACTTATTCGAATCTAGATAGATTCGAATCTAATTAATATTTAATCTTTTGAAATTAAATTCGATTAAGTCTTAAAAGTCAAGTAGATTCGAAATAATGTCAGATTCGAGGAACTCCCTAGATTCGAAGATATCACAGATTCGAAGGACTCTATAGATTCGAACACCCTTAGAATCGAAGGCACAATAGAATCGAAATTCAGCAGAATCGAAGCACAGAATCGAAACAGTATAGACTCGAAACAAACTCGAAACAGTATAGACTCGAGATCCAATTCGAATGTAATAACAGATTCGAAACACCACAGACTCGAAACTGACTGAAATTGACTCGAAAGGAGCGTATTTTGGTTAGACTCGAAAATAAAGTAAAACCCTAATTACCCCTATAGATTCGAGCGCCGCAAACTCGAAAAACGGCTAACACTTTGATTTTTTGACGTTTTATGGATTAAATCACTAATTTTCAAATGAAAAACAATGATTTCGACCAAAAACGTGAAAAACGACAAAATGTTTCCCGAATATGAATTTGCTAAGCTCAAAAACACGTTTTTGAGAGAAAAATCGTCCAACTAGCGTCAAGAAACCTAGAATGTATCTGATGAACACGAAGAACACCACGAACACTCCGTTGGCTCTGATACCACTTGTAAGGTCTACCACTGACAGATCTATCTAGACGCGGATCCGTTAACGAGTGCGGAATCCTCGTTGACGGTCAGACGGACAACTCTCAACCAACGGAAACACGGAGACTATTAGACGCTGAACGAACGACACACGAACGATCCTACGTACTAATTCTCTCCGAAACGGGACTCACCTAGCTGATAAACTCGAGATCGCCTATTGCTTAATTCCTCACGAATTCTGCCAAAGGTCTGCTAATCATTCGAGTCTATCCCTAATTATAGACCCTGATTCGAGTCTGTTGTGGGCCAACCTCGAATCTGGCCTAAGGCCTCATTCGAATCTGTCCATCTGACAGATTCGAATCTAACCTATTCGAATCTAAGGATACATTCGAATCTATCACAGATTCGAATGTCTTCCTTTACATATTCGAATCTAACCAATACACTTAAACACTTACGTGATGAAACTTATGTTTTAACTTATGCTTGACATACTCTTTGACTTTTATGTTTGAACTTCTTGTAATATGTTACATCAAGTTCAAACACACAATCAATAACAGACAAACACATATTAAACATATATATCAAAACACTTGTTAATATTCAGAATATTACTTAAATCATAACGCAGATCGATTAGACTGCTGTCGTCACACAGGATGTACCAACAATATTTAATCCCTCGATAAATATCTGTCGGTAATCCCTCAAAAAATATCTCTCACTATTCCCTCAGTAAATATCCATCGCTAATCTCTCAGTAATAGTTTCCTCGGTAATCCCTCAGTATTAAATCCCTCGTATTAAATCCATCGGTAATCCCTCGGTAATTTGTCCCTCGCTAATCCCTCGGTAATTTGTCCATCACCAATCCCTCAGTAAAAAAGCCGTCGGTAAATCCCTCGGTAATTACTGGCGTTGGAAATTCCCTCGGAAAAGTCAATTACCGACCAGATTATTCCTACGGACCAAATACCTCGGAAATCTGTCGGAAAATAGCTATTCTGATGGATCACCGAGGGAAATATCCCTCGGTAAAGGTCGTTTTTGTTGTAGTGGAAATAACCGGTCATAAAAAAGTAAAGGTATCATATTAACAATATAAAAAGTACACGTACTATATCGATACACCTTAAAAAGTACACTGCTATTGTACGACTTTAGCCCTATTTATAGTGATTGTACTTGGACTTTTTAAGGTTATTCAAATTATATGCATTTCACGTTTCTTTTTAATGATAAATTCTATTATGTACCATGTTTTGATAAATAGAAAGGATTTAGCATTTCATATTCTTCATTTATTATACTTTCATAAGTCATCTTTCTCCTAAATATTATAAAATCTTATCATTTTAAAATCTATCATTTTAAATTAATGTAATCCAAACGAAAGGTTTACTACTGCCGTATAATATTATTATACGTACTTTAATATTAAATCAGTAAGGTAACAGAAATTTAGGCATGCATTTATGCGCAATGCATTCATACTCTTTATATTTGGTTGTCACTTACTCTTAAATATATTGAAAATACATTAAATGAGAATTCATATATTATTAGTTTTAAATATTATAAAATGTATGTGATATATGTTTTTAAATCTCATTGTCCTGTTACAACGCACACATACTATGCTAGGATTTTTTTTTTCGCCCTGCAACGCACGGCCCTCGGAAAAAACACAATCTAACAAACGGTGACAATTTTATTTTTAATTTATTTTATATACTAGATTATGACCCACGTACACGTGGGTAAATTAAATTAAGTTACTTAATTAATATTACAATAATTTTTTTTCGGGTAGACCCTACTTGTAAAATTATATTTTACAATGTTTGTTTTTATCATTTTGATATTTTTGTGGCACTAATTGTCACTAATTTTACGTCATGTGTCAATTTGATATTTTTGTGGCACTAATTGTCACTAATACAGATATGACTTGAACATCATAAAATATCCATGTCTATTATTGGCAAATTATATTATATGCACTTGAACATACTTTATGTGACTTTCAGCCAGTTTCAATTGTAATTTAATTTTTTTATAATATACTCATTTGACCAATTGGAGACAAAAATATAACCCTAATAATCCATATATAGGTAATGAGTTAAATTTGGTAACTTCATAAATAATTATGAGTTGAATTTGGTAACTTCTAAAAATTAATATATGGCATAAGTGTAATTATTTGTTTTAGTTAATGGTATAAGAGACATTTCATAAATAATTATGAGTTGTCATTAATCTGGACCATTGATTTATTTCCATCCAATGGTCCAGAAACTCCAAGTGGTTTTCTTATTATATATAGTATAGATTGATCATAAAAAATGTCTATTGATATCATAACATAATTAAAAAATGTCGGTGACATAAGTTGATTTTCCAATGGATAGTTGTTTTTTTAATCCTAATGTTCCATTTATAAACTCGAGGAAAAATAATTAGAAAATCAACGTGACATGATATATATTCATCTAATACATGGTTTAATATTTATGTGTTAAACTAAACATTAAATATACTATTAAGTAAACTCGTAGGTGGGAAATAAGAATATGGATTCTTCAGTGTTCCAGTCATCGGAGCAAGTAACTAGTAGCGCGTGATAATTTGCAACAAATGAAAAAGAATTAATAAAATAGAATAGTAAAAAGAAATCTCTGGAAAGTTTGTAATGAAACGAAAGTTGCAAGGTAAAATGAAGGGAAAATGGCGTCAAATAGTTGTGTACTTTTGAGTTTGTACTCATTTATGTAGTGTACTTTTTTTTTGTGCACATTTGGTAGTCAAACTTTCAAAAATGTTTCAATTAGGTAGTTGGGTGACTTGGAAACCGGCAACAACCGGTCACCATGCTTACGTGTATGGTTTTTTCAAGAAAAATGACATCAAATAGCTATGAACTTTTAAGTTTGTACACATTTATGTTGTGTACTTTTTTTTGTGCACATTTAGTAGTCAAACTTTTAAAAGTGTTTCAATTAAGTAGTTAATTGAGTTACCTAAAAATTAATACAAACCGATTATGATACTTATGTTCACATATTTTATGACATAGAAGAATGAAAGAATTTCATATATATCCTTGTAAACTTTAATTATTACGCATATATGCTTGCAAAATTTCTTATTACATATATATCCTTCTAAATCTTTAAATCTCACGTATATATCCAAATGACTATTTTAAATTTATTTTATCATTTAAAAAAATTTTGAATACCTAAACTACCATCTTAATTCCCATAAAAATAAATTAGAAAAATAAAGAAATATCGTTTTCTAATTTAATTCAATAATAAATTAATTAAAAAAATGATATTTAATATTTTTTAAATGATGTAATTAAATTTAAAATAGTCATTTGGATATATATATGTAAGATTTAAAGGTTTAGAATGATATATATGTAATAAGAATGTTTGTAAGGATATATACGTAATGTTGGAAGTTTACAAAGATATATATGAAATTCTCCTTAGAATTAATGACTCTTAAACATGATGCTTATCAAATTCAAAACATATCATTTCCATTTGATAGATATCATGTTTAGGAGTTGAAAATTAATGCTCTATTATATTGTTATAAAATGAAAGCATATTTCATCAATTTGATACATATTTGGTTTATAAATCTTTTTATAGTTTTATAGAAAAAATAAATTATCTTAAGTTTTTTTAATTTCAAATTATAAAAAATATGTCCACGTAAGCAAAGTAATCGGTTGGTATCGATTTTTAGGTAACCCAACTACTTAATTGAAACACTTTTAAAAGTTTGACTACTAAATGTGCACAAAAAAAGTACACAACATAATTGTGTACAAACTTAAAAGTACATAGCTATTTGATGCCATTTTTCTTGAAAAACCCGTCCACGTAAGCATGGTGACCGGTTGGTGCCGGTTTCCAGGTCACCCAACTACCTAATTGAAACATTTTTGAAAGTTTTGACTACCAAATGTGCACAAAAAAAAGTACACTACATAAATGAGTACAAACTCAAAAGTACACAACTATTTGACGCCATACATAAAGTGTTGTTTTCTTCACGATATATGTAAAAGGTAAAAAGAAAGATACCTTAAATGATTATGATTTCGGCCGATTTAGTTGGCAAGTTGAAACCCAATTAAAACCCCATGTTTAAACGATTTGGATCCAACATCAAAAGCCTATAATTAAGGAAAAACCTAAAGTTAAGTTTTAAAATATCCTGATAATCATGTAAAAAAAAATGTTGCTAAAGCTCTTGAAAAGAAAAAGGAAGAGGCATGGTGATAAAAATGTAAGGCGCATGAAAAAAAAATTACCAAAGAAAGTTAATTTTAAAAGGGTTAATATTAAAAAAAACCCTACCAACTTTCATTAATTTATCGATTAAGTCGCTATATTTTTTTTTGGGTTAAGGTCTTACAATAGCAACCTACTTTTAAAAATGTATCGATATGGTGCACCTATTTTTTTAATTGTCTATATGGTACGTGTACTTCATTTTTCTGTATCGATATGGTCATTCTACATAATAGAGCCCGATTTTTACATACGAAACATGATTCTAATGGTATGAAAAAACAGAGGTCTATTACAAATATGATCATATCGGTATGAAAAATTGAAGTACAGGTACCATGTCGACATTTAAAAAAGTAGACGTACCATATTGATAAATTTCAAAAGTAGGTTACTATTGTATGACTTTACCGCTTTTTTTTTCGAGTGTTTAAGTCCCTAGACAATTATTGTTTTAATCGAAACTATATATTTAATCTGTTTAGCAGGTCACTAACCGGTAAAGAGTATACAGTGACCTAAACAAGAAAAAATAAAGTCAAATGACCTAATCCTGAAAATAATAAAAGAAAGTTGGTTTTTAATAATAAATTATTTGATGAACTAATTGTTTTACCTGTTGGTAACATGTTAAAAATATATAGTTTTGAATAAGACAAACTTTGTTTGGGGACTTAAATACTCGGAAAAGAATTCAATGACTTAATCGATAATTGCATGAAAGGCCGTAGTGTATTTTCAATGTTAAACCATTTTAAAACTTATTTGTAAATAACATTCAAGAATTTACATAAAAGCATGAAAGCAGAAGCAAATAAATAGAGGAAAAACTATACTCACCTTTGAAACATAATTGCAGCATAAATTACCCATTTAGTAATATCTCACCAACTATATCTACGATTTAACATCTACCCCTTCTTTTAAAAAATAAAAAAAAAACCCTTGAATTTTGCTACCTGTACCTAATCAAAAGCAAAAAATTAGCAGAAAAACATAAACAAAAATTCTGATCATCTACATAACAACTGATGCATGGCAAATTGAAAATGGATTAATATGTTGATTCAAAGAATTCCAGATTAATCCCTACTAATAGTTTGTTGATTCCGTAGAATGCCAAACAATTAGGCTTCAAACAACCGACTAAAATCTGGAAATTTGAAAAATATAAAAGTTTTCTTGATTCATAATATGCTTTCATACATCACTTCAACAAAACTTAAATAGAAATAGGAAACTAAAAAACGGGTCAAAAAACCCAGCGGGTCGACCCAGGAAACGAAAATAAAAACCCAAATAACCGACAAAAATCATAAAAAACCCATAACTCTCATTCCGAGTCGAACTTGGGCCAAACGGTTGGGCTTTGGCGGTTTGTCATTGCGTGGAGCTCGAGCCAACGGTCGTCTGACACCTGATTCGCCCCAAACGGAGGCCCGAGTCAAAAGTTAGGGTCTTTTCCGTTTAGCCCCTTTTATTATGGACCCTATCCTGCGCCTCTAGAAACAGGATGACCGGATCCTCTACACTTGGGCCTGCATAACCTTGAAATCCCAAATAAAAATTTCCAATCTTTCACCATTTTTTACAAAAAATCAGCAAATGGGTATATTGAATTTGAACTTACCGATCGCTAATCCGTAAAAAAAATCACAAGAAATTAAGCAAATACAAACTAAAATTGGGGCTTATGAGATAGGCATAAAAACAAACATAAACATATATCCCCTATGGGTGTTTCTATTTGCACCTTAAAAGTGCTAAATGCACATTGTATTCACACCTAATTAATAATTTAATAATTATTTATTTACTTTTTACATTTTTTATTTAATAATTATTTTTTATTATCTCCAAATAATTAACTTTTTAACATTAAACTTTCTAACATTAAATATATTTTTTTAATAATTACTTTATACAGTTTTTTATAATAACTAACATCGAAACGTAGATATAAATCAAACAAGGACAACGGTATACTTAAAATGTCATATATTCATGTGTTGAAACTAAAAATTTTAACTTTTCAAAAATTTCTTGTACATATGAGTTTACTTATATATTGCTTCATACAAAATCAAAAACATTATTGAGATTGACTTATTCTTTATTGATAAAATTAAAGGACAATACGAAATAATACAAATTTATTAAATAAAAAGAAAATGATTGAAAAAGAATCCAAAGACCCCAAAATTATAGCCATAAATTTGTGTAATACCTACAACAACCCCCAAGCATAAATTACTTAATTCCATCACATGTTAAAAAAAAAAAAACTTTCATACCAAAACATTTATTAATTAATTATCATAAAATTAAAAAGCAGTTGATAAATAAAATTTGACTTGGGGTCAACCAAAGATAACCACGTCAACAGTCAACTATATTATACATGTATGCGGTGACCACCTTTATAACCAGTCCACATGCCCACTTTGTAACTGTCATATGAAGAAAAAAAAACTCAAAAAAGAAAAAGAAAAACTCAATAGTTGTGTACTGTTGAAATCCAACGTGTGCACATAAGAGAAGATAGCCCACTTTGTAACCGTCCTTTGAAGAAAAAAACTCAAAAAAGAAAAAGAAAAACTCAATAGTTGTGTATTTAGAGATGGCAATGGGGCGGGGCGGGGCGGGGATCTCACTTCCCGTCCCCATCCCCGCTTCATAATCCTCTCCCCCATCCCCGGCCCCATCCCCGTCGGGGAATGAGTTTCTATTCCCATCCCCGTCCCAATCGGGGATCGGGGATCCCCGTCGGGGAATCGGGTTTTTCAAGCTCCTAAAGATTATTTAAATTTAAACTATAAATAGTAATTTAGTATAAAAATATATGTAAATAAACATTAAAAAAAATTAATTCAAACATATTTGAGGTATTTACATATATAACCTATAATTTGTATAAAACTAAAACAAAGAAATGGATGCAAAACATTTATAAAACCAATGAAATGGAAAATAACAATAGTATTTTAAACTATAGAAAAGTCATATACAATGATATTTAATATATTATATACAATGTAATGAATAATTTACATTGTAAAGTTAAATATATATATATATAAATTTATATTAAAACATAATTTATAACCGGGGTCGGGTTCGGGGTCGGGGATTAAAGTGTCTCCCATCCCCGCCCCATCCCCATTATTTTAAATCGGGGATTCCCCGTCCCCATCCCCATCCCCGGTCAACTCGGGGATTCCCCGGTCAAATCGGGGTCGAGTTACGGGTTCCCCGTCGGGGTTGGGTTTTTTTGCCATGCCTATGTGTATTGTTGAAATCCAACGTGTGCACATAAGAGAAGATAAAGTTCTCTTTAGTATATATAAGATAATAGGGCAAATGGCATCAAACTATAACCTATATATTTTAATTACTACAAAAAGTCCTTTCAACCCCCCTTAATAAACCCCGGTTATCATAAAAATGGCTAAAAAACCGGGGTTGAAACATATCCCGTGTTTTTTTTTATGAAAGTGGAGACCCTGGTTCCTTCCAAATAAGCGGGGTAAATTCTCTTCCTTAATGTATACCCCGGTTTATTGAAACAAACCTGGGTTAAAAATTAGCGGGGGAATTATTTACGCTAGTCCTCACCCTCTGTCATATCATTTTACAATTATAACGTTTCATGTGCCCTAGCGATTTCTTCTCTTCTCATGCCTAGCGACTCTTTTCTCCCTCTCGGATGTCGCCGGCGATGGCACGACTCAGGCAACGATCTTCAGGCAGCGATGGTGGAAGGTGCTCACTCTGTGCGCTGGCGACAACCTTTTCAGGCAGCGATGGCAGAAGTCACTGTTGGCCACTCTATGCCCTAGTTCTCAAATGGTCCCTTCTGACTCAACACAGGTACTATACCCTTCGAGAATCACCAACAAATCTGTAAAGGGTCTCTCCGATCCAAAAGCTACTCAAAACTTAAAAGCCCTAGCCTCAAAGTCGGTCTCTGGAAACCCTTCGACGAGTTTGTTGTTTTATCATGAATTTCCCCGTTGTTTGAGCTCTGAAAATATTTTTGATCTCAAGTATTTGATGTTGATTTTTCTTAGTTTGCTGGTTCTCTTGTTAATCTTCAAGTTTTTATGTGAATTCATGTTTTAGGGTTAATTTGCTTGTTTGGGTTGGGAAAGAAAAATCAAACTTGGGGTTTTTTTTAACCTTTTTATGAGATTTCATGTATTAGGGTTAATATTAGCAAGAAGAGTGAAAGTCGGGAATATGATTAAATTTGTGCTCAAAATCTTGTCATTGGAAGTTTCGTGTGACAATCTTTGTAACAAATAATAGATTAGGTCAGTGAATGTTAACATCTTGATGTGACAATGAAGCTGTTATTCCTCTGTGTTTTCAGGTAATGAGTTATAGTATCAAAAAGAGATCCTTTATGTTGCCTTTTGATCGCCCCTGCTGTCCGGATTCAAAATATCACAGTAATCAGTTTTATTTCCTGTAATGTTATTTAATTATCTGTTAGTGATTAAAGTATAATGTGTATGTAACACCATAACTCTAATTAACAATAATAACAGTAATTTACAATA
The DNA here is from genome assembly GCA_020465985.1 of Centrapalus pauciflorus. NCBI lineage: Eukaryota > Viridiplantae > Streptophyta > Magnoliopsida > Asterales > Asteraceae > Centrapalus > Centrapalus pauciflorus. The sequence continues at coordinate 99,216 of JAANYP010007198.1, forward strand.
TTTTTAACGAAAATTCGGCATGACCTATTCGTAATATCAATAAACCAACCTGTATTTTTCGGAATCTGAATAAACTTCAAAATACATTTCAAATTCATTAAATTCCAAAGTACAATACCCAAAACGAATCAGAGGTTTTATGCGCTTATACACCCATGGATCTAGCTAACAATACATAAATGAGACCATCGCCCAAAATACACAAGTTCTAAAGCCACCATATCAGCATTTGATGACCCAAGAACATTACAATTAATGGGATTAAGGACATCATCCTTCATCAAGCTTAAATAAATAAAGTCATGATGAAATATAACATAATGGTGATATACTCATTCCCCAAAAATAGAATGCAAGTAAATATACCAAAAAGGCTATCCTGCTCGAATATCCTACTTCATGCTTTATTAATGTCTATCTTCTCCTTTTCTTTTCCTTCTATACATGAAAGGTGTAAATCAACGAAATGGTTAAGCAATAATGCTTAGTGAGTGACTAGATCAATAATGTACCACATTCAATAGCTAACCAGTTAATAAACGTGCAAGGCATGAATCATCACAATAAAACATTATTATATAAGAGATATCAAAGGAGATGAGACATATCAAGAGGGAGACTCTTGATAATGTCACGAAAACACTACACACTATGAGTACATCCAGTGAGTGTGTAGTACCAAAAATCATCGGGGCCCGCAGTACCCGGCATCGTACTCCCGCCAACAATGAAGTACAGCATCATACTCCGAGATCATCGGTAGTATAGCTATAATGTACATCACACACAGTAATGTACCATGTAATAAACATGTACATGTTAAGATTAACCACATAATTCAATTAAGGTAAAAGAATAAGCATAACCATCACAGACAGATAAGGTAAGGCATATACATGAAGCAATTGGCATGATAATAAGAAACGAGCAAGTAACATCATGTATGTGGTACACATATATCACTAGTACTTACAATCAATGCATAAAGGATCCCATCAATATCAAGCAAACTCAATATATAGGAATACAGTTAGCAGAAGCCTCGCCACAAGCTCCAAGAGTCGCCGAAATTAGCTACAATACACCTAGACACAACACGTGATCACCAATCATTTTAAAAGCCAATAACAACTCTTAAACCAAACATAAATCTACTTTAATGAACTTATAAATATGGATCAAAGTTCATTATTAGGAGTTAGAATATCCCTTAACCATTGTGATCATTTATCAAGTTTTAGTATTTGATTGGTGATTCTAAGGCTTAAACAACCCAACTCAACACTTGTGTGGCATAACCACATATTTTCGGTTCCTTCAAGAATGTTCACAAGTCATTTGAAAGCCTTATAAGTTCCTTAACCCTAATTTGACTTTACAATACTTTAAACCCTTAATTTAGAGGTGCAAAACATGTATAAGACCCAAGCCAACCCGACCAACGCTCAAAGCGACTTCCCCATTCCAGAAGGTTGGTCACACCATGACTAAAGGGGGGTCACGGCGTGACCACTGTCCCCCAGCCCTGTCCAGGACGATTTTCATGGCTACACACCCCAAAACTTGTTTGTAGCTCAAACGTGCAACTAGTTCCACTTGAATCGTTTTATCTATGCATCAAATACACATTCTAAATACTTTTTAAACCATATTAACATCAATGAATCCTTCATTTGATTCTTACAAAGTCTATGTTTAATCATCATTAACCCATTTTGGTTCATACAAGTTTCATTATCAACATCACAATGGAATCATTCAATACACTTACAAGAGTTATAAATAACACTTATATACTTGAATGATTCATATTTAATGTTCAAGTTTACTCTTTTCTTGGGTTGTCAAAAACCTAGTTCTTCCATTGATGAATTCAAATCATGGTGAAGAAGATGATACATCAAGAAGGAGAATGTTAGAGTTGAAATACTTACCACTAAGACTCTTTTCCTTCTTCAAGATTTCAGATTTTTGTTGAGCTTCTTCTTAGTCTCCAAGAGAGTTCCAAAAATCGTGGGAGGAAGAAGCATAAAAAGAGGGTATGAAGGCTTTAGACCAATCAAGGTCTTTCTATAATAAAATCTGATTTTTATTTTTATAAAATGCAATTTAGTCCTCATATTTCTTTCTCTCATTTAATTAGGCCACTAGAGTTTGATTTATACTAATTTATACCTATTTAGTCACAATTCCTATTCTAAATGATTGATGGCATTGAATCGCATGGTACAAGTCTCTAAAGCATGCTTATTAATTGCATTTCAATCCCTTGTTATTCATTTGGTAAGATAATAATTATTTAAATACTTACTTAGAAAATTTCGATAATATAAAAGGGTACCGAATATGACGGATGTTACAGTGTATATGTTCTATGTATGTATATGCAAAACACGAAGCGTAATGAGAAGGTTGATCAGCTTTATCATTGCTGCCAAGCCAGAATCCTTCAATTTGGTGTGTGTTTGATGTCATGCTGATCGTTATAAGCATGCTTGTTAGATTCATATCTTCAAAGTCCAAAGCTATTTTATTTGGTGCAATTTGTCTATGCATTCAATATATGGATGCTTGGTATTTTGCATTACTAGATAATCAATGGTATATGTATACATTATATGGTTTACATTTCGTGTCATATGTTCGTTCAATTTCCTTAATATCTATATAAATGTTCTCAAATTTATCGACACTATGTGGCTACAACATTGGGCTTTAGTTACTTATGACTTATTGTTGTTTTTTAATATACTTTCTTGTTGTGTTAGGAATAAATGGATGTGAATCAAGGATTGATATATATATATATATATATATATATATATATATATATATATATATATATATATATATATATATATATATATATATATATATATATATATATATAAGTTCAAGTGAGTACCACCCATTATGCAGCGCACCAGAAGGTACCACCCTTAAAAGTAATTTTTTTGAAATTTTTTTTCATAAACATGTTTTAAATAACATTACACAGATCATATGTGAATTTCACGCAAAACCGAACACTCTAAGTGCATGAAAACACGCATCACATAAATGTGTATTCACATATATTCAAAATTATATAAGTGTGTGTTCACATCATTTTTTAGGAGCTAGGAGATGTGAATGTATGTGAAATTTACATATGATCTTCATAATGTTAAATTAAACATGTTTATGAAAAAAAAAATTAAAATTTTTTTTTTTATAAAGCTGGTACCTTCTGGTGCGCTGCACAATGGGTGATACTCTCTCGAACCATATATATATATATATATATATATATATATATATATATATATATATATAGGGGTTCAACGGAAAACCAACGTGCATCGGAAAACCTCAGAAAACCTCCATGCACCTCAAAGCCCTTCAATGCATCACGTATTTCACTAAGGGTAATTTAGGAAGACTAAATTATTTTATTCTAAATTTAAATTTTCTTTAAATAAGGAAATTACAATAATAAATATTATTTTATGTGACACACTTGTCACATTTAACCACAATTACAATACACCCAGGATTAATCACCAACAAACAATTACATAATGATCTGATAGCTTAAATTACAGTGCGGAAACATAAAATACAAAATAAAATAATACAAATTTGTGTGCAACACACTACAATGCTACATAGGTTATACGTCTAAGTCTACAAACTCAAAAGTTTTACATCATCCCCAAATTTATTAAAACAGTAATTCCATAAACCAAATACCAAGTTAAACAGTAGAAATCTTCAAATACTTCAACAAACGTCCTAGCTAGATGGTCCCGCGGCGGATTTTCCTTTTCCTGTAAAAATGTAACAACTGAAGGGGTAAGCGAATTGCTTAGTGAATACCAAATGATTTTACACATTCTGCAAATCCTTATGATGCCACCCAGATGAACCGTGGTAACACATACCATATACTCCACACGTACCCAAGGTACGCAAACCTGAGCCGCAGCTCCTTCGAGCTGACACTCGGCATAAAGAAACCAACCATCTGAGGCAGACATTACATCGGGGATGACTTACTGCCTATCCTGACCATAGAGGTGTCAAACTCTTGGTCATATAGCACAGTAACATCAGAGTACAGATGCGACCACACAGGTCCATCAATAGGATGCACAACAAATGAACGGACATGCAACAAGTATGAATGTGCATCAACATATACGCAAGTTAGTAGAGTGCCAAACGAAAATGAAACAACAGGCCTCAGCAGGCAATGCAAACATAAAGCAGATGCAGACATGCTAAAATCAAAGGTGCTCATAGTGGGTGCGTTCTTAAACTTCAAGATATTTTATTCCTCCTCGGGATTTCAACCGGATCCACAAAGTACCCCACTGTGGGTTAAACAACACCACAAGGGACCTGTTTCATTTCCATAAGGAAAAACATATCATCATTACATGTTCTTTAACAACTTAGCATCAATTTGTTCAAATAAAAGTATTACAACATTCGGAACCATCATCTGAAACTCACGTTTAAATCTCATCGTTTGAGGTGTTATTATTCCCAATTAACCCTTCATTATATGCCTTCATATAATACCAACAATATCCCAAAAATGTTATCAGTTAACCATAAATTCAGGTCCTTAATAACCCATCCGAATTACACATGCACAACATAGAACTCGCCGAGTTCCGGTCCGAATTTCAGATTCCTTGGCCGGATTTCGGACCCATCCGAAGTACATTGACCCATCCGAATTCGGGTCCATCCGAGTTCGGTTCTTTATTTGATTTTGGTCCCAACTAAGTGCGGGTCACATCCGAATTCGGGTCCCAACAGAATTCGGATCCAACACTTATGAATTTTTGAAGATTTGTTCATGTGTTCTTGGGAACTCGCCGAGTTCCCTTATGAACTCGCCGAGTTCACTTGCAGATATGCAGGTCGCAACTTACGGATTTTACTCAAAAATTTCCAAAACTTAATTTTAATAACATGCAATCATTTATAATGATTTATAAACATTATTGAGGTATTTCTACATCATGTTCCCCATCTAAAACATGCTAATCAGTCCTGATTTGACCAAAAACGAGTAAAAACCTCAAGAACACAAAAGTTCACCAAATGTCAGATTTATTACCTTTATAGGACGAATCAAAGCACGATTCTTGTTTCCAATCCTTCAGATATCTTCAATTGATGCTTTTCAACTTGAATTACATACATGCAATCAAAATTTCACAGATTTTAAATCCGAATTTTGAATTCTAAAACCTCCAAATAAACCCAAAATTGAGATATAATGTTTCTTACCTTAATTCCTTTGATTTCTTGTAAATTTCCAGATCAAACCCACGAATTTAGTTCCACAAATTCAAATTTTCAGTAGATTTTAGAGAGAGAGCCGAGAGAGTTTTTAGAGAGAAAGTGAAATGACCAAATGAAAGGCTCATAAGCCTTTTTATTCAAAACTTTCAGCTATTTGCATAATTAGCCCCTCTACTTTTTCTGATTCCATTAAATACTGATTTCCATCTTAGTTTTATCATGACTAACATTTATAAATCATCATAATTATTAACTAATAGTTGAAATTATCAATTTCTTAATTTCTTAAAATAACAACCAACTTTTAAATATCCAGATACATAATCATTTTTCATAATCCAACTTAATTATATTCATTACGAAATTTAAACTAAATATCCTCAAATTACGATAATAAAATTTTAGGATGTTACATTTTATTCTAAATATAAATTTTCTTTAAATAAGGAAATTACAATAATCAATCAAAATATAATTCCTAAAATCAAGCTTTTTAATTTGACAAATCATTTTTCAAAATTTGAATCCACCATTGTAGAAAAGCCTCTAACCACCATCTTCGCCACCGCCGCACCACCACCACCACCTCCTATGCCGCTATCGCCAACCACCAACTGCATCGTAACCACTGCATGTACCGCCGCTGCCGCCATCAATGCAACAACTAACACCACCTACATCGTCATCACCATTGCCGTCTTCCTCTTCCCTATCTCTTTGTCTTCGTTATAAAAGATACAACAATCACCACAATGAAGATGATAAACAAATGCAATTGGCGACGATGAAACAAAGATGATTTTGATGCAGAACGTTTATTAACGAAGATGAAGATGATGCATAATGTTTTTATGAAGATGGTGCGGAACGTTTTGGATGAAAATGACGAAGATGAAGATGATGCAGAATGTTTTTTATGAAGATGATGCAGATCGTTTTTTATGAAAATTGTCGTGATGCATCGTTATTTTGTGAGTGTTATTCGGTGTTGAAGGTTTTAAGTTATTGAAGGTTTTGATGCATCATAATTCTGAAGGATGAATGAATACAAAGGTCGTGATGCATCATCATTTTGTGAGTATTAATCGGTTTCAAATGATGCATGAACGCGAAAGATGGTCACTCTCATTTGAAGGACGAATAAATACGAATCACGTGAACATGAATGATGAACGATGAAGAAGAAGACGATGCATCAACATAATCTTTGTGGATGATTTTCGATGTATAATCGTTTTGTAATTTTAAAATTTGAATGTGTATGAATTTTAAAATTTGAATTATGTATCAATTATGGAATTTTAAAATTTGAATATAGAATTCATGAATATTTAAATTTGGAAAAAATATACCCGAAATACCCCTATGCATATATTTTAAGTGCATCGTGATGCACTAATGTAATATCACATGTGCATCTAATCTAAGGGCTACGATTGGTTTTCCAAAGTTTTCCGATACATATTGGTTTTCCATTGAATCCACTCCTATATATATACAGACACACACACACACACACACACATATACATAGGGGTGGGTTCAATGGAAAACCACTATGCACCTGAAAACCATGTAAACCTACGCATACCGTCAGATTTGGTGCATTTCATGAAAAATGCGGTGGCATGATCGTAAATAAGGTAATGCATCACGCGGGAAATTTGATGCATCCCGCGGGATTTTGATGCATCACGCGGGGAATTCGATGCATTTGTGGTGGTGCAGTGTGGTTTTCACAAGTTTTCAGGTGCATTGTGGTTTTCCATTGAACCTCCCTATATATATATATATACATATATATAGGGGGGTTCAATGGAAAACCACCATGCACCTAAAATGGGAGGATTCTTCTTCTATCTTTTGCGTGGATGGGCAACCGCTTTCTGGTATGATCATGTATGGTGGTGAGGTCTCTCTTCTATGGAATCTTTCTGTTCTTGTAATCTGTATTGTGAAATTTGATAAACCTTTCAAGCCATACCAATTATGTCCAGATTATAATTGTTTTAAATAATACATTTTGTTTAAGAAACAGAATATAACGTTCCCATCAATATATGTTTTTTGTTCAACTAAATAAAAAAGATGTTCAAGAATTAGGATAATTATCTTTATTACATCATCCTGCTAGCTGGAAATATGTTTGGGTCAAGAATTAGTATAATTATTTCTCTTAATAGCACTCTTTATTTATTCACGGCATCCTGGAGCTCTCATAAATCAGTACATTTTAAGGCATAATTATCATCAGTTCAATCAACCACTTCATTGGAAAAGAATATAGTTTCACCATGTGATGGATGACTTTGTTGTTTGAAGAACAGACAATCTCGAACAACACAACTTCTTCATTACAATCGAAGGTGGACATATTGATGGATGGCTTTTGGGGTAACTTTTTAATGTCTTACTTTATTTTGTTATTGTGAGAATATAGTCTCAGACAGTAGTTACATATTTACTTTTGTATGTTTTAGTTCATTTGTGATGATGTACAAGAAAGTAGTAATTTTTTTATTTAAAAAATGACATTTGGTCCCGGTTGTTTATTAAAAACCGGAATCTGTTCTTTTTAGTGACTGCTGGAAATGATCGTTGTATTAATGGGTTTGTAATGTTAACGTTTTATTATAATTTACGTATCTATTTTAGTGACCGCTGGAAATAGATTAAAAACGTACTGTTTTAGCAGCATTTTGTTGATATTTATGACTATTACGACTGCTGGAAATAGATTACAAACGAAAATCATTTTTAAAAAAAAATGTAAGATTTAACCCCGGTTCTTTATTAATAAACCGGGGTCTATGTTACCTAATATTACAAAATTGAAGACATTCAACACCGGTTTATTAATAAAGAACCGGGGTAAAAAAGTTTTTAACCCCGTTATAAAACTAGGGTCCATGACATGTATCAACAACCCCATCACCTTTAACCCCGGTTCAAAAACCGGGGTCTATTTGAAATATAACCGGGGTTAAATGACTTTTCTCTACTAGTAGTTAAGTTTCATAATTTCAAAATTAAAAAGATCATACTTAATTTTAATGATTAAAAAGTAGATCAATACGTTCGGTTATGGATTTTATACAAACTCTTAACTAGTTTTTTGGTTTTTTTGAACGGCTGAAATTAGTGGTTATTGATTAGAAAATTTATGTTAGACACCTTAAGGGTATGGTCCAAACTCTACACCTTCATCTAAAGAAAAACACCTTTGGCAAGTGAAACACCCTTCCAATTAATATAGATGTTTCACAAATAATTTACAATAATTAACGATAAATACTTGCGAAATTGTGGTCAAATTTAAATTTTCAATATACACAAGCCATCAACATGATCCTCCTCACTATACTACCTATCAATATGCAAATTGATAGTGAATCATGGGTCAAAGATCAAGGGTTGCAATGTCTATACATTCAAAATTTATTATCGTAAATAGAAGCTATATCCATTCCCATGTGTGAGTCATAACGGTAGTCCACTAATCCCTAATCCCAAGCATGTCAAATCATATACCAAAACAATGGAGCCGTTAGTCAAAGTCCAATCCACTATCAATGCGGTCCAGCGTGACCCTTTCCTTTTTCCTGAAAGGTTAACAACTAAAGGGGTCAACAAAGTTGAGTGAGTTGCTAGATTAGTAAAGAAACATAATATACATGCATGCACAATAATCAACAAGTATATCCAACTATCGAAGAGATTGAGCGCTCAATTTAGGCTTAGAGCTAGCCCAACGCATTGCTCAATTTAGGCTTAGAGCTAGCCCAACATATTGCTCAATTGAGACTTAGAGCTAGTCCAACGTGTTGCTCAATTGAGACTTAGAGCTAGTCCAACGTGTTTCTAATTTTAGACTTAGAGCTAGTCCAACATATTGCCCAATTTAGGCTTAGAGCTAGTCCAATGAATCAATATGCAAGAATTGAGAACGAATAAGCTACTATTATCAAGATATCAACGAATGGCTCAACAATGTATTCAACAATGTGCAACAATAAGATAGATCAACAATAAGCAATGCACATTATGTAACACTAATGCTAGAACTCACAGTGATTTGCACAATAAAGCTTCGGTCTGCCAAAATGAACCGAAAGGATTAAATTCAAGTTAAGTCGCTTTCAATTGGCTCCAACCAATCCAACCACCTATAACAATTATAAATATATTGCTCATAAGCATCCATACCCTAAACAACTCTAAAAAAACCTCTCCGATAAGGTTTCGGGTTCTAAACCGAATGCCTCGGTTCGTTTCGGGACCCTATGAGGTCCGAATTTGAAATTAGGCTTTTGAACCCTTTAAATACTTAATTTAGATGTATTTTAGAGGTATTAGATGTTAGCATAGGACCCCATAGCTAAAAATCAATTTTTTGGACAGCCAGTTTTGACTCAGCGAGTCGCCTGGGGTGACTCGTCGAGTCGCTCAAATTTTTGTGAGCAGAAAAATTTGACTCAGCGAGTCGCTCACAGACCTGCACTTTTTCCCCCCTACGGGTTTAACACCCAAAATTCCAAAACTCAACCAAACTCAAAACCAACACTCGAAATCGATTATACAACATATTTAAACACTTTTCGGCTCATTTTGAGCTTCCAAAACATCTCAAATGCAACCGATTGATCCATGGCTCAATTTGAGCCCTAAATTGGATTTCAACCAATATTAACTCAAACTAACACAAACTACCAATGTACTTACATATTTTGGCTCCACTTTGATCATATAACAACATACTAAAAATTTAGAGCCTTTACTAAACAACTGAACTTAAACCCATTTTGAGTTTCATCTCCAAAAATGGAGGAATAGAGAGAAAATGAAGAAGAAGAACAAAGGAGGTGATTATACCTTCAAAGAGGATACAAAATCTGATTTTTGTGAGCTTTAATCCTTCAATCTTGATCAAACCCTTCCAAGCCCTACTTTCTTCTTTCTTTTCTCTCTTCTTCTTAAAAATGCAAGAGTGTATGTGTGTGTGTGAGGTGTTGAACGGTTTTAAGAGAAAGAGGGGGAAGGTTTGGCCTTTGGCCACCTTTGCCCCTCCCACTTATCTCACACACTCAAATACCCCCTTCTCCACATTTCTTTCAATTTCATTTTATTAAAATACCAAAGTACATTACCTATCCTTGTTAATTCATTACTAACCACATTACATTTTCTTTTTATCATTCAAGTCTCAATAATATCAAATATCATAAATTCTTGGCAATTAACTCATAATATTTCCCTTAACTTCACAATTTTAATTGTTCAATAAAGTTAGTTACCTCTTTAGTCAATATTAATATTATCACCGATTAATAATAACTATTTCAATAATCATATTTACTCAACATTATTAAGGATAATTTCCTCTTAATTATTTGGGTTGTTACAATTCTTCCCCCGTTAAAGATTCCGTCCTCGGAATCCTAAGACTCAACACAATACAAGGTGTTTTAAAGACCACTTGTCTTATTACACCACAGAGGCTAATTTGTCATTTGCTTCAATACATGCGCGTAAGATGCACTTAGAGGTTGTCACATACTAATGACATTTTGTAATTGTCTCACAAGGTTAATTACCTTTTTAATTATTGGGGTGTTACAATTCCTCCCCACTTAAAGGGATTCCGCCCACGGAATCAACTCGGCTCAACAACGCCGGGTATTTGGCCTCCATCTCGACTTTCGTTTCACAAGTCATTAAAGACCTACAATTATGATTCCAAATTCCAATGAACCAACACTATCTCAATCCCTTTATTTTCTCAACTTAGTGTCCTTTCAATTCAATACTTGGTCGTGTACCGAGACATCAATGCATGTGTTTTCAAAATGTTTATTCCCAAAGTCAATTATGGGTAACTACATACATTAGTATCCATCACTAACTATACAAACTTTCAGATTTCGTCAGCATAGGTGATTTTACAAGTATGCCTCTTTTGATATGTTTTTAACTTTCTATGATGTTATAACATATTCTCAACTATACAATTCACATTATTCTATTTCAAGTTTTCAAAATAGAGACATATTCATCCACTAACTATTATATGTTTTTCATGCCCATCACTGTACTACTCATTATAAAATAACATAACTCAGATAATCCAATTACACTTTATCCGTTTATGTCAAATTTTAGCATATTACATTGTCACGTCACTATGACTTTCAGTAGACCAGTTTTACTAATAAAACTCATATGATTATGACAAGTTCGCAGGGTTGATAATATTTCACAAACTCAAATGAGCACCCATGGAGGCTCGGTCAACTATGTTGGGCATCCCCACTAACAAAACCCATTACATAACATGGTCGACAATCTATAAATAGTACTCATTACCTTGAGATATTAAAGTATGTCAGTTGCTTCTATAGTAAGTGCATAAAAGAGTCTAACATACGTGCACAGACCAGTGACTCTTCATCGTGTCTTTTTCAATAGCAAGCACTTTTTCCTACTCAACATTAAGGTCGTAAAATATCTCTCATGCTTAAGTCATTATCAAAGGTTGAGATCATCTCGCATAATTATTTGTCTTACCCCACAAGACGAGGCCAAACCACATCATTAGCTAAGACATATAAAATGGCCATAGAGAAATCATCCAAAATGAACTTAACTATTTAACCAATAAAGTCATCACATATTAGACGTTTCGTATTAAGTTTTAAATCAAGTTTACCCAATATATGCACCTTGGAATGATGTTCAAGAATCATAGAAATGCAATATGAGAGTGTCTAAGGGATATAGTTCATTTCTAATGCTACATGCATCAATGGGCCACTTATCCCTTAGTGATCTTCATAATTACTATTATTCGATAATCTGGTGTCTGAGGAAGCAGTTCAAAAGTTGTCCTTGAAAACAGAAAGTCACCCCAAGCCCTACAAGCTTAAGTGGTTGAAGAAAGGTGGTGAGGTAACAGTGTCTAAACGAGCTCTTGTTTCATTTTCTGTTGGTAAAACTTATAAGGACAATGTATGGTGTGATGTTGTTGTTATGGATGCTTGCCACTTACTGTTGGGTAGGCCATGGGAGTATGACCGTGAGATTGAACATAAGGGGCGGACCAATACTTATAGTTTCCTGTTTGGTGGGGTGAAGATAACTTTGGTTCCTAATAAGCCGAAGGAGTTGGTCACGAAGCCCTCGGGAACCCTTTTGACCCTTGCTCAATTTGAGGATGAATTGAGTGAGACAGATAATGTGTTTGTGTTGATAGGGAAAGTGATAGTTGGGGAGGTTGCAGTTCCCGATGCTATGGTCCCTTTACTTGATGAGTTTCATGATGTGTTTCCAGTAGAGCTCCCTGATGGTTTGCCACCTCTACGTGACATCCAGCATCACATTGATTTGGAACCAGGTGCCCAGTTGCCCAATAGACCTCACTACAGGTTGAGTCCTACCAAACATGAGGAGTTGTGCCGACAGGTTGAGGAGTTGGTTTCCAAAGGACATGTCAGGGAGAGTATGAGTCCTTGTGCTGTCCCTGCTTTGTTCACTCCCAAGAAAGATGGGACATGGCGTATGTGTGTTGATAGTCGTGCCATCAACAAGATCACAGTGAGGTATCGTTTTCCTATTCCTAGACTTGATGATTTACTTGATCAACTTAGTGGTGCTTCTGTGTTCACTAAACTGGATTTAAAGAGTGGGTACTATCAGATAAGGCTTAGGCCTGGTGATGAGTGGAAAACAACATTTAAGACTCGTGAAGGGTTGTATGAATGGCTGGTTATGCCTTTTGGTTTGTCGAATGCTCCTAGTACATTTATGCGAGTGATGAACCAGTTGTTTAGACCTTATATTGGTAGATTTGTGGTTTTTTATATTGACCTTACTTCGTAGGGATAGTTTGTATGCAGCTGAGAAGAAGTGTGTGTTTATGGTACCTAAGGTGCTGTTTTTGGGGTATGTTGTTTCTGGGGAGGGTATACAGGTGGATGAGTCCAAGGTTGATGCTGTGAGGCATTGGCCAACTCCCAGGTGAATAACTGAGGTGAGAAGCTTTCATGGTCTTGCATCTTTTTACAAGAGGTTCATACCACACTTCAGTTCCATCATGGCACCAGTGACTGATTGTATGAAAGGTAAGTCCTTTACTTGGACTGAGGGGGCCGACTCTGCTTTTCAGTTGATCAAGGAGCGACTTACATCAGCCCCATTGCTAGTGTTACCTGACTTCTCACGGGTGTTTGAGTTACACACAGATGCTTCCCATGTGGGCATTGGGGGTGTTTTGAGCCAAGGGGGGAGACCCATAGCTTATTTCAGTGAGAAGTTGACAGGAGCAAAGCTGCGTTATAGTACTTATGATGTAGAATTCTATGCTGTGGTTCAAGCTGTTAAACATTGGCGACACTACCTGTTTCACAAGGAGTTTGTGTTGTTCACTGATCATGACTCTTTGAGGCATATTCGTAGCCAAGATAAGGTTTCACACAAGCATGCTAGGTGGATGGCATTTTTGGAGAAGTTTACTTTTGTGGTGAAGCATAAATCTGGGGTGTCGAATCGGGTGGCAGATGCATTGAGTAGGAGGAGCAATCTGTTTGTGTCTATGCGGGTTGGTGTACCAGGGCTTGACTCCATCATGGAGCAGCTAACAGTTGATCCATACTTCTCTGTTATTTTGCAGGATATCAGCTCTGGAAAAATATCAGATTTTGTTGTGCATGATGGTTTTCTTTTCAAGGGGAACCAATTGTGTATTCCTGATTCCAGTCTTCGTTTACACATTATCAGGGAGTTACATGGTGAAAGGCATGTGGGCCGGGATCATACTTTGCAGTTGGTGCAGTCTTCTTATTTCTGGCCTACTATTCGGAAAGAGGTCGACCGGTTTGTTAAAAGGTGTAGGATCTGTCAGACTTCCAAGGGAACAGCCACCAATGCTGGACTCTATATGCCGTTGCCCGTCTCTTCACAGCCTTGGGTGGACATCAGCATGGACTTTGTACTGGGGTTGCCTCGTACTCAGCGTGGTAATGATTCTATCTTTGTTGTTGTCGATCGTTTTTCGAAGATGGTTCACTTTATACCATGCAAGAAGACGACAGATGCAGTTAATGTGGCTTTGTTGTTCTTTCGGGAGGTCTATCGTCTGCATGGATTGCCATCCTCTATTGTTTCAGATCGGGACACTCGGTTTTTGAGTCACTTTTGGCGCAGTTTGTGGAAAATGGTCAACACGCAGCTCAACTTCAGCAGTGCCTATCATCCTCAAACAGATGGGCAAACTGAAGTGGTGAATCGGTCCCTTGGAAACCTTTTGAGATGTTTGGTGGGTGATCAGGTGAAGGCATGGGATCAAAAGCTTTGTCAGGCTGAATTTGCTCATAATCATGCTGTTAACAGAAGCACTGGTTTTAGCCCATTTGCAGTGGTGTATTCGGCCCAGCCTCGAGGCCCATTGGATTTACTGACTCTCCCTGTTTCAGGTTCTGTTCCAAAGAAAGTGCAGGATTTCGTTGTTGGGTTACAAGAGGTTCATAAAGCTGTGCATGATAACTTGGTTCTAGCTATGCGGATCAAAGGCGTAGGCATGTCGATTTTGAGGTCGGTGACTTTGTTTGGGCAATTCTGACTAAGGACCGTTTCCCGGTGGGTGAATACAACAAACTGTCAGCAAAGAAGATTGGACCAGTGGAGATTTTGGAGAAGATCAACCCTAATGCTTATCGTTTGAAGCTGCCAAGTCACATTCGCTGTTCAGACGTGTTCAATGTTAAGCATTTGGTGCCTTTTCATGGAGACTCTTCTGAAGATGAAGCTGTTGTAGATTCGAGGACGAAACGAATTTTGTCTACCCAGGGGGGAATGATGCAGAAGACTAGGCCTTAGAATACTTGGAGCCTCGGGTATTCGATTTGGGCTTATAATATATCAAAACGACCGTATGGACAGGCCCGACGTGCTGGCAAACCGACATGGGCCCTGCTTTTCGCCCAAAAAGGCCCCGAAGACTACTTAATATGCATTTTTCTATTTTTCTTTCAGTTTGGACTTTAGTTTTTTGGCCCGTGTGTTTGGCCCATTATCATTTTGGCCCGTTTATGTTTTTCTGCTTCTTTTTAGTATTGTAATGTGTGAACTTGGATGGGCACTTCCAATTTTTATGAAACTTCAGTTTTCTCTCCCAAATTTTTGTTCTTTGTGTGAACCAATTTTGAAGGTCAAATTCGCGGTATTCCTGTGAATCAACGTGAGTTTGGTTAAGATCTTCCGAATATTCGTGGAATCAACGGATTATATTTGGTTTTCTATTTGCTACGCTGCATCAAAGTCTCAATAATATCAAATATCATAAATTCTTGGCAATTAACTCATAATATTTCCCTTAACTTCACAATTTTAATTGTTCAATAAAGTTAGTTACCTCTTTAGTCAGTATTAATATTATCACCGATTAATAATAACTATTTCAATAATCATATTAAATCAACATTATTAAGGATAATTTCCTCTTAATTATTTGGGTTGTTACAATTCTTCCCCCGTTAATACAAGGTGTTTTAAAGACCACTTGTCTTATTACACCGCATAGGCTAATTTGTCATTTGCTTCAATACATGCGCGTAAGATGCACTTAGAGGTTGTCACATACTAATGACATTTTGTAATTGTCTCACAAGGTTAATTACCTTTTTATTTATTGGGGTGTTACAGCAAGGCTGTTTCTTTTTAAATTCAGTGATGACCATTTGATAGGTCTAAGTGGTTAGTTTTTTGGTTTTCTGATATCTTAAACAACATGCATGTTGAAACGATGACATTTTAAATTGATATTTTTGAACTCTAATTCATGACACTACAAGAAATTAGCTTTTTTGCGACGACAGTCAGCATCTGCGACGACTTTATGTGATGAAAGCCTTTTGCGACGACTGTCGTCGTAAAGACCCTTCCGCGACGACATTTGGAGTTTCTGCGACGACTTTTGTAGTCGCAAAAGGGCTATTTCTTGCAGTGTGATGTTAACTTTCAAAAGTACACATCAAAATGAACTCTTGTCCAAAATACTTAAAAACTTTCATGGCAATTTGCACTATATAATATGCATATATGCTATTAATTAGATAAGTGCTATAAAAATGTATTGAATTGTAAATCAATATTCATTTTTATGTTAATACTTCTAAAATCATGCACGTACGTACGTTGGTTGTAAAGAAAATATTATTAAGTTATCAGTTATTTTCGGAATTGAAAATGTTTATTTTTCGTTTTTTGAGAAAGTAATTAATTAGGTTCAAAATCAAAAAATATTGAATGTTTTTTTTAGGAAGGACGATATATATATGGGCGTTACGCATATAAATCTCAATTCTTGATTTTACTAATTTGTATATACGTATTTTCACCCTCATCAATATTATTACTAATTATTTGTTTAATAATATATATATAAGAATTGTCTGTATCACTCGATGGATCGTTAAAAAGAAATGCATATATTTATAGCATATACTTAAATTCATGTTTGAGTTCGATCGAGTTAGTAGTATCCAAAAAATGTCCACATCTTGCAGTTTGATCTCAGGCTTGTGTTGTATCGACCTTTTGATGGTTATAATAATATGTTGAAAAAAACATTTGCATTGCGTTTATTCAATATAATATATATATTTTTTTCATTCCAGTGTTCCAAATCTATGGGTAGGATCTGCAAACCATTACAATACGAGTGTAAAAAATAAATATATATACAAACTATAATGCATTAATGTGCCCCAATTTGCATGTACAGGTAGCAAGAAGCATTTATTCTCCAACTAACTTCAATTCTATACCATAAATTACACGCTCACTTCTCTATATATCCTTCCCTTTAGTACACTCCCCAATGCCAACTTTCTTACAGAAACCCTAAAAAACTGATCAATAGTTCAATGAACAAGCGCAGTGAAGTGATGAAAATCTTGAAAGTTCATTGCTTTTCGGTGTTTGTGATTTGCATGTTGTGGGGTGGTGGTACTGGTGATGCTGCTGCTGGTGTTTTTGATACATTTGCACCAAAAAAAGTTGCCGGAGAAATGGTTCCGGCGATGTTTATATTCGGAGACTCGCTGATTGATAATGGGAACAACAATGACTTGACTTCTCTTGCTAAGGCAAATTACTTTCCTTACGGTATAGACTTTAATGGAGGTCCAACTGGTCGGTTCTCGAATGGTTACACTATGGTTGATGAAATAGGTATGTTTTTTTTAGTGTGTATATGTGTTTTGCATTAATTAGATCTCTTACTTTTGAAGACACGCAACAAAGTATGCTAAAGAATATACAAAATTGAAAATATATTGGTACTGGACGATATGTTTGAATTCAAATTTTCTTTTATAAATGCAAAAAAAGGTGACAGTAGGGTATATATAACATATATATGCAAAATATGAATGCAGCGGAATTGCTAGGATTGCCACTTATACCAGCATACTCTCAAGTATCAAATTCAGGAGATCAAATGGTTCATGGCGTAAATTTTGCGTCTGCAGCCGCTGGAATCCTGGATATCACTGGCCGGAATTTTGTAAGTTTTTAGAAATCCATCATGTCAATCAAACTGTTTGAGTACATGCAAATAGGGATGTCGATGATCGAGGGCGTGTGAGTTGCTCAACAGCCTCTAACTTTTAGGGTCTCAAATTATATATGTATCTAATTAATCACTGATGATCAGTCTAAAACACATGTAGTTAGGTTTGATAACTTATTTTCAACTCTTTCTTAATGATTCTAGATATTTATCATAATTTTTATAGTTTTAATAGGAATTTTATGCATATTTAAATTGTTTACACTTCTTTAAAGAAATCAACCTTTTTGAAAATTATTCATATACAAAAGCCTACTTCCTAGCTGTCAATTATGGGACGGCCGGCCTGCGTGCAAGTTTGATGATGATATATTGTGGGAATTTCAGAAATTTCTGAAAGTTAAGTTGTATATGTTGGATGATTGTTATTTTTCTGATTATGATATAGGTTGGTCGCATCCCATTCAACCAACAGATTAAGAACTTCGAAAATTCATTGGATCAAATAACAACCGACAAACTGGCCGATGTAACCGATGTGTTTCAGTTGCTATCTCAAAGCCTTTTCTTTGTGGGAATGGGTAGCAACGACTACCTAAACAATTACCTTATGCCAAATTACCCTACTCGCAACCAGTATAACGGCCAACAATTCGCCGACCTTTTGTCCCAAGACTACACTACTTATCTCACTGTAAGTTCATCATCTTCTCTTTACTTTCAGGGTACTGTTTATACAATGGAATGGAGAGAACGAAATTATATGACAACAATCTTTTTAATCACTTGATAATGATCTTAATTCCCTATGGAATGGAATGGGGAAAACTGATTTTAGTGTAAATATGATTCCTTTGCATTCCGAAACATAAACGCATTTAGAGAAAGAGTTTTTCATTCTTTCTATTTTATGTATCATTACGTTTAGTCAATAAAGGTTGTAAACTCAAACAATTCATTTCTCTCGATTTCTTTGTAGCAAACGTAACTCCTCACATTTACTTTGGAAAGGTAATTCTTTAAAAAGTTGGATTTCATCTTGACAATTTGAATCAGAAACTTTACAATCTTGGAGCCCGGAAATTTGTTTTGGCTGGGCTTGGACTAATGGGTTGTATTCCAAGCATTCTAGCTCAAGGCACGACGGGGAAATGCTCCGATGACGTGAACCAGCTTGTCCTACCATTCAATGCCAACATGCGGACCATGATTAACAACTTAAGCACGAATCTCCCTGGTTCTAAGTTCATCTTCATCGACGTTCATAACATGTTCCAAGATATACTTTCGAACGCTGCATCCTACGGTACATAGTTACTTACATACCACAACGAATAAGCTTTAATTTTGATAAAAATTTTCAAATTTGGATATGTTCTTGGTATTTCATGATGCAGGATTTCGTGTGGTGGATCGCGGGTGTTGTGGGATCGGTAGAAACAGAGGCCAGATAACATGTTTACCATTCCAAACTCCATGTCTAAACAGAAATGAGTATGTGTTTTGGGATGCATTTCACCCAACAGAAGCAGTGAATGTATTGATGGGAAGGAGGGCTTTCAGTGGTACTCCTGATGTTGTTTATCCCATGAACATTCAAGAGCTTGCAAATGTTTGATGACATATTTTAGGCATGTATTAAAGCATCTATGAAAACAATATCTAGGTCAATTTATTCTCTATCCATTTGTTGAATAGAAATTGAATTTTGCTATTTGTTGTCTTAATTAATAAATTTGGAAATTTTGATATGTGTGTGGGAGGTGGTATCTTGTGAGAAAATTTTAATTTGTGAGAAGGTGAGAAGGAATCTTAATCGTTTTATTTGATTGAAAAGTTGATTTAAGAGCC
The DNA here is from genome assembly GCA_020465985.1 of Centrapalus pauciflorus. NCBI lineage: Eukaryota > Viridiplantae > Streptophyta > Magnoliopsida > Asterales > Asteraceae > Centrapalus > Centrapalus pauciflorus. The sequence continues at coordinate 118,932 of JAANYP010007198.1, forward strand.
CAAAAAAATGTGGTGGCATTTTTTTTGTAATTAAGTTGACATCCGATGGCAATACTTAAAAAACACGGTGACAATTTTGTAATTAAATGATCATATAATGGCATCCACGAATCTTAACAGCAAAAGCAACATTAGCAAAAACAATTGTTGAATCTTAACATCAACAGCAGTTGTTAAGCTTTTATTTACCAAAGCAACCTTAATAACAACAATTGTTGGATCTTAATATCCCCAATTGTTGAACCTTAACACCAGCAGCAACATCACGTGTTAAGATATGTGTGCTGCTGTTAAGCTTTTATTTACTGTTAGGTTTTCTATTAATGTTGTTAAGGTTTGTGTTGTTGTTAAGGTTCATCAAGAACTCTGTTAAGCTTTAACTGATGCTGTTAAGGTTCTTTGTTGTTTCTTTTAGCCTTTTATGCTTCAACAACAACTCTATTAAGCTTTAACAATCTTTAACGACAATTTTTGCTAAGCTTAACAACGTCAAAAGTTCATTTTTAATGTTAATTATTTTGGATTTACTCTATTTTAAGTTTCTTTTATCAAAATGTAATGTTTATTAAGATTAAATTCACTGTTAATTTTTGAATTTTTCGTTGAGGCATTTAATCGAACAACTTGCGTGCATAAAATTTATTAAACAACAAACGTCAAAGATGTTCTAAAATCCTTAATCCAACACATAAAGTGTTATTGTCCATGATCTTGAAATAATTTTGACATATATATAATCTGGGAAAAAACTGGAAGAATGACTAAAAATAAAAGAAATCGATTAAAATAAACACATTCGTAAGAACATTGATTTTATGGAAAAAATTCATAGCTCATCGAAATTGATTGAAAAACGTTAGAAATGTTAATTGTATTCGAAATCGAAACAGATTGAAGAATCATTCCTCGAAATCAATTTAAAAAAACTTAGTTGAAGAAAAAGAAGTTGCAAGAAGTAATGGAGGAAAAGAATATGAATTTGAAAGATGAGGAAAAAATGAATGGCCAGGTAAAGATTTTGACATCATTGGCGAAAATATCATTCCTTCTTTAATTTAAAGATTAGTTGGCCATGAGATTAATAATCATCAATGGATGAAATCCTTTCTCACATTTCTTACATTCTCACAAAGTTGAATATTTCTCATTTGATCCCAATATAACACACACACACACACACACAGAGAGAGATTTATTCAAGTGAAACAATTTCATTAATAACATATGGTTCATTACGTAGATTGAACTTGACCCTTACAACAAATTAGGTCAAATTCTCTAAGTAAACATAACTGAAAATTCCTAACCATGTAAGAATCACACATAACTTCATCCTCCAAGTCGCATATTCCTTTGCTTTGACAAGTTATTCAACATTGTTCTTTGACCTCAATACACCTGAATTATGAGTTGTGTCCATACAAGAACCCATCCAATGAATCTACACTATGATCACTATGTTTAGGTATCGAGTAATACATAAAGACTCACAAAAACCAAACTTATATATAGGGCAACAAAACTCCGACCACGGTTTTGAGAGGTCCACGAAGTTTAGATTATAGCTTTTCTCCCACACTAGCAAAAGATCGTGGCTTTAAAGCTTCCCTCTCGATTTTATCACTTCTCTATATCAACGAAGACAAAAGAGATATTGAACAGGTGGTAGATGGGTTGGGAAGAGAGAGTTACAGTCAAAGCGGTACACATCCATTTAATAATTTAAAGGCATTAAGAGAGAGAGAGAGAGAGGAGAAATAGATGTTTCACGAACAATTAACAATATTTATTGGAATATACTTGCGGAATTACGATCAAGTTTAAAATTTTCAATTACAAAAGCCATCAACATGATTCTCCCACTTTGCCACCTATCAATGAGCAAAGTGTGACGAATCATGGATCAAAACAGCTGAGGCTATTAATTTTAAACGTCCAAATCATCTAACCATGAATAACAACTAAGTTCATTCTCGTGTGTATACCAAAACAGGAGTCCACTAAATCCCCGCCCAAAGCTTTATCAAAGATATGCGAAAACAATGGAGCCGCTAGACAAGGTCCAATCCTCTACCAAGATGGTCAAGTGATGCTTTCCTTTACCTGAAAGGGGTTTAACAACTAAAAAGGGGGTCAACAAAGTTGAGTGAGTTGCTAGATTAGAATGATACATAATATTCATGCATGCAATGATAAGCAACGAGTATGTTCAATAACCAATATGATCAAGTGCTCAATTTAGGCTTAGAGCTAGCCTAACATATTCCTCAATTTAGGCTTAGAGCTAGCCCAACATATTGCTCGATTTAGACTTAGAGCTAGTCCAACATATTGCTCAATTTAGACATAGAGCTAGTCCATCATATTGCTCCATTTAGACTTATAGCTTTTCTAACATATTGATCAATTTAGACTTAGAGCTAGTCCGACATATTGCTCAATTTAGACTTAGAGCTAGTCAACATATTGCTCAATTTAGACTTAGAGCTAGTCCAACATATTGCTCAACTTAGACCTAGAGCTAGTCCAATATATTGCTCCATTTAGACTTAGAGCTAGTCCAACATATTGCTCAATTTAGACTTAGAGCTAGTCCAACATATTGTTCAGTTTAGACTTAGAGCTAGTCCAACATATTCCATGGATATCTAGGTGAGGTCAATTGAAAGCATACCAAGCATGGTGAGGTCCAACACGCCTCACACAAGCCCAAATAAATCATTCATAGAAGAAATGAAAGCAAGTATGCAGCAACTATCAATATGTCAACAAATAGCTCCACAAGGTATTCAACGAGGTAAAGATCCACAAAGCATATCAAGTATAGTGAGGTCTAACGTGCCTCACATAAGCCCAAACAAATCATTCATAGAAGAGATGGAAGCAAGTATGCAACAACTATCAATATGTCCACAAATATCTCCACAAAGTATTCAACAAAGTATAGCTCCACAAAGCATATCGAGCATAGTGAGGTCCAATGTGCCTCGCATAAGCCCAAAGAATTATACATGTGCGAATTGAGGGTACATATGCATCTACTATCAAAATATCGACAATTAGCTCAACTCCAGGTGAGGTCAAATGAAAGCATATCAAGTATAGTGAGGTATAAGGTACCTCACATATGCCCACATAAATCATTCATATGAGAAGTGAATGCAAATATGCAACCACTATCTATATATCAGCAAAGAGCTTCAGAAAGCATTCAACGAGGTAAAACATGAGATCCATGCACGATATGTAACACTAATGCTATAACTCACAGGGATCGGTTTACAACACTCCCAAGCCTTCCAATGAAGTCACAATAGCCCGGAGAATGGCTAAAGCTTGCAATCAAGCTCCGTTCGGCTCAATTCAGCTAAAAGCATTCATAACGCGTACCTGTAAGCTCCTGATCACAACATAAGACTCTAAGAGTGTCCTAAGAATATAAGGATATCAACCGAAAGTACTAAGTCCAAATGAGGCCTTACAAGTTCTAGAATGGATCAAAGGCCCTCAACCCCTATAAACACTTAATTTAGAAGTGTATCGGAAGTACAAGACCCAAGCATCGACCCGCAACCTTGCAAAACAAATTTCTGGGGCAGCATGTTGGTCATGGAGTGACTAGGAGGTGGGTAGCACCGCTACCACCCTTCTGTCCGCCCTCTGACTGCACAATCAATGCCCATAAATGCACCAAATTCCCCAAAACTCCCATTAATCCTTCTAACAATTTCAAGGGACTTTACCAACTATATATTTAGCATATTAAGGTCACTTAAACCCCTCTGAACATAATAGAATCATTTCATAACATTCTATGATTCCATGGAGCTCATACGGACTTCAAACGAGTCCGAAAGTGACCGAAAGCTCCAACCGACAACACCAAGATCCAATTGAGCTTATATTCAGTTCTAACCAATCCCATAGATATATTAAACATATTTGGATTATGTTTAGGCATTAAATTTATGTTTAAACAATAAAACCCAATCCCATAATGCTTAGGAACTCGTTGAGGCATTGCACCGAACACATGGGGTGCAGTTTAGATTTAAAACACCAATTTGAGTTCTTGCACATGATATGTGATACCCAATACATGAAAACACTTTAATAACACAAGTAAACAGTTTCTAAACATATTAACACCAAAACATACCATTCCGTGATTCCATGGAATTCGAATGAACTCAAACCGAGTTCCTAAATGGCAAAAACCCAATTAAGTCTTCAAAACTCCAAATAAGTTCCTACTAACTTCCATTCAACTTCATGGCCATAAATAACATATTTGGCTCATAAATAATCATGTAAAACATGTATGAACACTATAAACCCATCTCATCCACCATTGGAGCTCAAATGGAGCTCCAACTTGGGTTTTCACTCAAATTACCACTTCAATCCAATCAATCACAAATATATGACTCAAATACGATTATAAACCATAAACATTAACATATACGTGATTTTAGAGTCATTTACTAACTCAATCCAACAAAACCCGTTTAGGGTTCCATTCTCCAAAAATGGAGAAATGAAGAGAAATGAAGAAGAAGAAGAGTGGAGATGATTATACCTTCTAAGATGATACCAAAAATCTGATTTTGGAGTTTTACTCTTCACTTTGATGATCAATCTAGCAAAGCGCCAACTCTTTCTCTTCTTTTCTCTCTAGATGCAAGAATAAGTGTGTCTGTAAATGAGTGTGTGTGTGTGTGTGCATACGATTTTGAAGAAAGGAAGAGGGGGGAGGGTTTGGCCATTTGCCACTTTACCCCCTCCAACTTGTCTCTTACACACAACCTTTCCTTAAACATTTTTTTATTTAACAAATACAAACTACAATTCTACCAGATGCAACAATTAAATAATTCAATACCCAACTAAGTAGTTTTGACATAATTATATTAAAGGAAAAATTTCGCTAAAAACCATCAAACTACAAGTTTTTTCTGATTAAGTCCCTCAATCAATTTTTTTGTCTGATAAGTCCCTTAACTAATAAAAATCACGAATTTGATGTTTTTTTCAAGAAAAGTTACCAGTGACTTGTTGAGCGGGTTGCAATTGCTGACGTGGATTTTATAAATCTATGATTTTTTTCGAATAAGTCCCTCAACTAAATTATTTTGTCTTATAAATCCGTTAACTAAATTATTTTGTCTTATAAATCCCTCAATTAATTTTTTTGTCACACAAATCCTTTATCTTGATAAAACTCGTGTTATTTGTTGTTTTACCAATTTAAGTGATTGTTCAATTGACACTCACGTCACACATACATAGATGTAAAAAAATAAAACAAAATGATAAAGCAAAACGATCATTTTTATTGTTTAAAGTTTAGTCGGGATGAACTAGTTAAATATATTTAAAAATTGTGGTCTAGATAAACATAGAATCGAAAAAATCATCATTTATGTTTTTATATCAAACCAACTTATTTTATCCGGAATAACGGACTTTTAAATTTTTATTATTATTTTCAAACAACTATTGTCGTTTTGAAAAAAAAAATTATTTTCAAGCCAACTTATTTTGGTCTAGACAAACATGACATGCTTTGTTATCGAAATAAAAATCGTCGTTTTTTAAAGTTAAAAAAAAAGCATTTTATGTTATCGAAAAGTTGAAAAGTTTAAGTAGTTCGGGGACTTATCAGGAAAAAAAAAATGAAATGGGGACTTAATCGAAAAATTTTTATACTCTGATGGATTTTGAAAATTAGGTTTAAGCATGTTAACCTGTTATAACAGGTTAACGGACCAATTTAAAATGTTTAAGCAGTTTGGGAACTTATTAGAAATAAAAAATGAAATGGGGACTTAATCAAAATTTTTTTGTACTTTGATGGTTTTTTTGCATAATTTTCCCTATATTAAATGGATTCAAACACTACATTAAACCATTCTTATGTCATACTAATCATTATTTGGTTGTCAAAGTACATTACCTATTTTTGTCATTTCAGTACAACCCAAAATTTTATTTTTCTTTAATCATTCAAGTCCCAATAATAGTAATCATCACTAATATTTAGTAATTAATTCATAATATTGCACTTAAGTTCACAATTATAATTGTTTCACAAAGTTAATACCCTTTTAATTATTGGGGTGTTACAATTCCTCCCCACTTAAAAGGATTCCGCACATGGAATCAACTAGGCTCAAACAACGCTGGATATTTGGCGTTCATCTCGGCTTTCGTTCCACAAGTCATTAAAGACCTACGGTAATTCCCATATAAGAAGCATTCAATCAACATTCAATAGACATTCATAATATAATCAATCACATGAAGAACATGAAGAACAATATGAATAATATTATGAACAATAAGAACATTCAAGTTTAGATAAACCTTAATTGCTTTCCAATTCCACGAACGTACAATTGCTTTTGACAACTAGAACTTTAACCTAAACAAACTATTTATAAGCAAACAAATGGATCTAAACTATCCATACCAATGGGTTGACCTTTTGGTCTATTAGCCCATTTGCACATAACTTTGAAACCTTACAAAATGAACACAAAACTAAGTTTCATTTATTACAATATAAACCCTGAAACTATCACAATTTCTAGATCTAACATTCTCCCCCTTTGTGAATAGCTTTCAGATCTTGGTTTCAAGTTGGTGATCAGCTTCCTTTGGTCAAAATATTGGTCAAGTCGTTTGACAGTCATCCTGTACTCCAGCTTGTCTCGAACATCCAGTTGGAAGTCTCTGACAATTTGTAGAACGACTTTAAGTTCCCAGACTCTTGTCCCGAGCTTCAATGCTTCCCTAAGATTGTCGATTCCGATCATAAGCATCTTTCTGATCATATATAGCGTCCCGTCACAATACTTCTCTAATTCATCTCTTCTCATCAGAGCTTTCTTCTTTTGCGAATTCAGATACACTACTCCGACAATTGGCGATGTAAGAAATCTTAATACTGAACAACGTTCAAGGCCTGGAGTGTCCTGATTTGGTGCCAATAGATTTACTTTTCTTTGTATTGCTTCTAACGCCATTTGAAATCGAATATGATAGACAGTGTAAGATTTCGGCGTAGAAACTTAATGATGCATCGTTGAGCATTCATGTGAATTGGATCTCTTCTCTTATTGTGTAGCAGATGTAGGTATAAAAACTCAAGATCCTGCAAAAACAAGTTAGGAAAATCTGCCTCGGTGAAAGTAGACGTTGTTCGGTCTTCTCGTTCAACTTCAAAGATAGGATAGAATATGCTCAAAAAATTAATCGAACTTAATCTTTAGAACTTTGACGATAGGAGACCGACTTCTAACAGATTCTTTACTTTTCCTTAGAGACCCAATCATTGCAACATACACCGATCTATCTCTTTGTTCCATTCCTTCTACTGACCAGATTAAATCGGCTATGACAGTCTTTAGCTCACGAACGAACATCTTCTTATACTTCTCTTCCATGTATGGGCTTCTTACCCTTTGCTTCACCCAGTCAATGGTTTTGGCAGTTAGCCTTCAGTGTGTCGTTCTTCTCATTTTTGAGAATAACTAGCACCTCTAGACGTTCCCGCTTGCAACCTTGTGATCTCTTTTAGTACATTTGGGGCAGCAGAGGTAAGTGGTGGTACATCTGAACTCTCTTGGAAGATCGGAAATACTCTCGATGATTCTGCCGGCTCGAAAGATTGATCCGGGATAACTGGAATGACCAATGGACTTTCGGAGGCTGGTTGGACTGATGGAGTTGGAGTTGGAGCTGGAGAAGGAATTGACGGTGGCACTTGGACTGGAGACATTGAAAGAGATGGTGATACTGGATCATCAGAATGGAGCTCAAAATCAAATTCTTGTGGTTCAACCCCTTCTTCATCAGCATATTCAATGCGTAGAGACTCCTTCAGCTGAACTTCTCTTGCTTCTTTTTCCTCTTTATAGGATTCAATTATGATAACTTTCAGTGGGGTCGAGTATCCTCAAAGGAAAGACAGTTAATATCTCTTCTTGATGCTTGAAATCATTGAAGTTTTCGGGTTCCTCCCAAACAATAAGAGGTAGATGAGCTCCTGAGATAAATTCCTCAAGGGACTCATCCTGGATGTCTGTTTCTGTTTGCTGGGGCCCGACTCGACAAGAAGGTGCAGTTTGTTTTGGACTCGGAGGAGCTGATTCTTCGAATACCATCGGAGCTTTGCCAGCAGCTCTGGCCCTTTTCTCCCCCTCATGGTGATCAGGATCCTCCTGATCATCATGCTTTCGTTTGGTACCCTGGGCGGCTACTTGACAGGATTCAGCAATAACTTTTAATCGCTCACCCATTTGAGTAACCAGGGGGGATCTGTTGTAGAAGATGAGGAGCCGGAGGCTTAGTTGTTCAATATCTCTAGCAGCAAGGCGTTTGTGGATGATAGATTTGATGAAGCTTTCAGTAGGGAGTGGAACGGGTGTTTGGCTTCATCAAGGGTGGGGGCTTGAGGAACGACCGATTGCTGAGTCATAAGGGTGAACATATCACTTAATTGTTGTGACATGAGCGCCTTAAACTTAGCAAACTCGTTTGGACACAGAGTCCAGGTGTAACCCGGGGCCACTTAGGCTCTCTGTTTGCATCTCGGGAGACTCCAAAGAGGTCCCTTGATGGCCTGTGCTCATGGATGGCATTGATGTGGCCATGACAGGACTTCCACTCATCATCGCAGGCATACTTTCAGTACGCACAGCTCCAAGTGTTCCGACAATGCCACTTAGGCATTGTGCGTCGATCGACTCGAGTGTTTTAGCCAAGGATTGTTCAATATCAACGGACTCTGGACTCGATTGTGCACGAAATGATGGCGGCGACTAGGGCTGTTGTCGTCCTTGTTCAATATCTGCAGACTCCAAATGACTCGCAGATAGAGTATGTGCTAAATCCCCGTGTGAAATTAAAACACCGGCTTGTTGAGAAACCGGTGAGTGGCTGGGTGGGGTATGTGCATGCACCACTGGGCTGGTGGTGTCAATTTCAATACCGGGGCTCAACACATGAGCGCCAATAGCATATGTGGTGGCCCGACTTATATCTGGCTGGGAACTCTTTGCGATCGTCGTAACTCCCCTCGACTCTTGATTATCTCTCGCAGAGCTATGAGAGAACTCAATGGAACTTGGGCAGGGGGAGTAACATCATCATCATCATCATCATCATCATCATCATCATCATCATCATCATCATCATCATTATCATCGTTGTCTTCATCAGGAGGGGGAATATTTAGGGGGTGATAGATGAGCAGTATGCATTTCCTCACTTCCCCTATCTCCTGCTTCTTTCATTCTCAGGCTCTCTACCCTCACTTCCCCTCTCATTTTCATTTTCTCTCTGCGCTCCCCCTAGACCTAACAACTCGGGGTTTGCTCTTTGGGCAGGTGCAGCCGGTCCTGGCTGTGCTATTGGAGCTTCTCTCACTCTATATTGGCTAATAGCCTGAGAATCTTGATCTGCAAAGGCGAGCAGCTCTTCTGGTATTGGCATGACTTGAATATCCGGAGGAGAGATCGGATCGTGAAAATATTTTATTTGGAAATCTCGTATTGTGATTTCATGATCTCGGTGACGGATGTCAGGAATTGGGTCATGCAATGGGAGATGATGAGCTGAAGGAATCGCTGGGCTGGGACGAATTTTCTTGCTCGTTTGGTTCCTTTAGCCGGGATAACTTCTTTTAATTCGTTCCATAGGGTTCAGGCGTAGTTGTGGTGGTGATTGTAGGCCAAACTGTGAAAGATCCACAGAATTCGAAGACTTGCGCGTTCAGCTCCAGATGCTTTGACAGTGAGACAACGGTCTAGTATGGAGTACATGTAATACCAGTGCCCCAGGAGCTTTCTTCGGAAGAATTTTGAGGCTTTGTTGAAGTTGCCATCATAGCCCAGCTGCACGATTTCTCTGCAGATTTGTTCCTTTGGCAAATCATCATCATATACAGGTCGGCCAGGAAAATCACGTCGGCGAGGGAGACGGAGAATGCGGCAAAATTTGGGAAATGGGATATCTATAGTGTGGTCCTCAATGTCACCAATTATATGGATGTTGTCGGGGTCAGGGTGATAGGTGAGGGTATGCCAGAATTGCTGGACATAAACTTGTGGTGGACGTGGGTGGGGACGGCTGGTTAAGGCATAAGAGATTCGATGTCCCATTAAAATTTATTCGACGACCCGGTTAGATAGTTTGATGGCAGGGTCTTCCTCAGATTTATGGAGAAAGGCTGTGTCAAGGAGGAAGTTGTTGGGTTTAATGGGTAGCCACATTTGTTTGGGGAATATGCGTTCTGAGGGTCTAGGTGGAAGGGCTACTGATCTGGATGTGATTTCGTCATCTGAGTTTTGGTTAGGGTTTGAGTGTCGGGGGTTCAGATGAGGTACATTTTCTCCTGATTGGGAACGAGATGCCATTGTACATGTCAGAGAGTTTGAAAGTCAGATACGTATGTTTAAGGAATATACTACTTGTTCAGAAGTGTTTCTTGTTTTGGGCGTTTGATAGAATTGAACTGATTTGTTAAAGGGCTTCTACAGAAGACTTCTCGGTGAGAAAAGTCCGTCTGTAGAACCAAGGTCTACAAGACTAGTCCCAACTCAGATTAATTCACAAGAAACAACCTTAAAACAAGATTTAAAACCCCTGAACAAGTGAACTTTCAAGTGAGCTCAACACTTTCAGAAAAACCAGACTTAGAAAACTTTTCAGCCAAAACCTGCGGATGTAGTGTCATCCGAGAGTTGCAACTCTCGGATGAGACTATGAGTGAAATATGAGTTTTGAAAATATTTTCTAAGTCTATATGTACTCCAACCTGCGGTTGAAGTGTTATCCGCAAGTTAGAACTTGCGGATGTGCCTTTGATCGCAGGTTTGACTTAGATGAGTCAAAAACTATAGCACTTGAAGGAATCCTGCGGATAGAGTTATATCCGCGATGATACTATGCCCGTGTGTTTAACTTTAGAAAATTTGGTGCCTTAGTTGATGTTTTGTGTGGATGGTGTCTTATCCGTGAGTTATAACTCGCGGACAAAGCGCCAATGGCCTTTTTAACTTAGAAAAATTAGGATGTTCATGCAGATGTAGTACAATCCGCAAGTTGGAACTCGCGGGTGATACCTTAATCGCAGGTTTTAACTTGGGAGAATTTGACCTTTCCACAAACAACTTTCAGATTTAAGATTTTCGATCAAAAAGCTATTACTTTAAAAACCCTTTGGGTTTCTTATTCACGAAGAAAACGTCCATTTCAGCCTTAAAACCCTTTTTAAAACCCGATTAAGTGCATAAATTTCAAAGCAAATAGGTGATAAATGTATAAAAACACAATGTGTACTCACTTTGGTGCACAAAAACGCTTTAAAAACACTTTAGAATCTCATTTGATTGATGAAACAGTTGAGACCTTTTTGAACTCTTGTGTGTGTTCTTGAAGTGAAGATGATGAAGATGAAAGTGAAAATAAGAAATTTTTGGTGGCCTTTATATGTTTGAAATTCTGGTTCCCCCCAAACCCGGTTGGGGAACCCGAGCCAGAGCCAACAATATCTAACCCCAAAATATCTTACTTATTTAATAATTAAGATTAGGTAAAAAAAAAGGAAAAATAAATAGAAATAAAATATTTTTGGATTTTCTATTTAAATTAAACTAACACCTTAAAAAAAAAGAAAAATAAAATACTTTTGGGTTTTCTTTATAAATAAAGACTAAATAAATTAAACACACAAAGATAAAATATTTTTGGATTTTCTTAAATAAATAATAAACTTAAAGAGATAAACACACTAAATAAAAATAAGCACACCAAATAGCAACATATTTTCTCCCCCTCCGAGTGTGTATAAATGAGAATTTAAAACACTCGGAGACTTACCTGGTTGCCTCCCAATAAAGCGTGACAGAAAAATTAAATTAACACAATGATTAGAATTAAATAAAATAAACATAGAACATAATTTATTAGAAAATGTAATATTCGCGAAAAGAAAATCTGTCTTTTGAGAAGGTAGATAAACTTTGCAAAAATGTTTCATTTTAAATTAAATTATGTTAGCAAATTCAACATACCTACTTGTTCACCCGAAAATTAAAACGTTTTTCATCTAAAGGTTTTGTGAACAAGTCAGCTATCTGATTTTCAGTGTTTACGAAATGTAATCCTACGGTACCTTCTTCAACGTGATCTTTAATAAAATGGTACTGAATATCTATGTGTTTAGCACGAGAGTGTTGTACAAGGTTACTAGTAATGGCTATTGCGCTCATGGTGTCGCAATAGATTGGAATCCGACTAAGTCTGAACCCATAGTCTCGGAGTTGAGTGCGCATCAACAGCAGTTGTGAGCAGCAACTTGCGGCAGCAACATATTCTGCTTTAGCGGTGGACAGAGAAACACTGTATTGTTTCTTCGATGCCCAACTTACCAGTTTGTCTCCGAGGAACTGGATGTGGTCCGAGGTATTCATTCTGTCATGTTTGCAACCTGCATGATCTGCATCTGAGTAGGCAGTTACTTCGAAACTGGTTCCTTTCGGATACTAGAGACCAAGGTCATGCGTGCATTTTAAGTAACCAAAAATTCATTTTACGGCAGCCAAGTGTGACTCTTTAGGGTCGGCTTGAAAACGAGCACAGAGACAAGTAGCAAACATTATGTCCGGTCTACTAGCAGTTAAGTATAATAAGGAACCGATCATTCCTCGATAAGCCGTGATGTCAGTGGATTTACCCATTGGATCGACATCAGGCTTTTAGGAAATGGACATGGGAGTTTTCAAAGACGTACAATTTTCCATCTTAAATCTCTTTAGGAGATCATGGATGTACTTTGACTGGTTTATGAGAATCCCGTCAGGATGTTGTTTGACTTGTAATCCGAGGAAAAAGTTCATTTCCCCCATCATACTCATCTCGAACCTCGATTCCATTAATTTTGAAAATTCTTCACAAAGTGAAGGTTTTGTAGACCCGAAAATAATGTCATCTACGTAAATTTGAACGAGTAGAATGTAAGCCTTTATGTCGTATAAAAAGGGTTGTGTCGACTGTACCTTTGGAGAAACTGGAATCGAGAAGGAATTTTGTTAGACTATCATACCATGCTCGAGGTGCTTGTTTCAGACCATATAGAGCTTTATCGAGAGCATAGACGTATGATGGTCTAGACTCATCGAAAAAACTTTCAGGTTGAGAAACGTACACCTCTTCTTTCAGAATTCTGTTGAGAAACGCTGTCTTGACGTCCATCTGGTAGACTGTAAAGTCTTTGTGAGTCGCGTACACCAGGAATATGCGAATCGCTTCAAGTCTGGCAACTGGGGCGAACATCTCATCATAGTCGATTCCTTCTTGTTGTCGATACCCTTTAGCCACGAGTCTGGCTTTGTTTCGGATAACAATTCCGTTCTCGTCTCGTGTGTTCTTGAAAATCCATTTTGTGCCGATAATGGACCGATCCTTTGGTCGTGGGACTAACCTCCATACGCGTAGGCGTTCGAACTGATGTAGCTCATCATGCATCGCATTCACCCAGTCTGGATCTTGTAGAGCTTCGGTTATGGTTGTCGGTTCGATCTTGCTTAGGAAAGCAGCGAAGAGGCATTCGGCGTTGGTGGCTCTTCTGGTTCGAACCGGAGCGGACTTATCCCCAATGATTTGAGATTCGGGGTGGGATAAGGTCCACTTGCGTAGAAGCGGTACGAGGTCGTCTGCGGATTGAGGTGATTCAGATGGGGTTGAATCAGTTTGAGGAGCATCAATCGGTGTCGAAGGTTCTGAGGCTATCTCCGGGCTCAGGTTAGGCATGATAGAACCGGTTGGGGATTTAGGAGATGTTGGTGTGAAGTGAGAATGTGTGGGCTCAGGTGTGTCAAGGGTAGGTGAGCTTGGACTGACCTCATTTGTATCTGCATTGGATTTAAGAAAAGAATTAATACTAGACTTAGAGTGAGGATATAATAAGTCAAATAGGGAATCTAGGTCTAGATCATCTTTTCCGGTTGGCGTAGCGGAGGTGGATGCAGATGACGTTTGAGTAGGTTCAGACGATTGTTGAGGAGCCGGTTCTGAACTGATGTGATCAGAAACGTTCTCGGACTCAGCTAAATCATCGAATGTGATGTTCACACTCTCATTAACTGTTCTAGTCCGTTTGTTGTACACCCGGTAAGAGGCTGAGTTCTTTAAGTATCCGATGAATACTGCTTCATCGCCTTTGGCGTCAAACTTACCGAGATTATCCTTGTCGTTTAGAATGTAACACCTGCAACCAAAAACACGGAAGTGTTTGACATTAGGTGCACGTTTATTAATAATCTCATAGGGTGTTTTTCCAAACCATTTGTTGATGATGGACCAGTTTTGAGTGTAACACGCAGTGTCCACGGCTTCAGCTCAGAATTGAAGAGGCAACTTTGAGTATATGATCATGGAACGAGCTGCTTCAACGAGAGTTCGATTCCGTCGTTCGACGACTCCATTCTGTTGACGAATTCTGGCAGCGGAATATTGGTGGTAAATACCGACGGAATCAAGGAATTCAGGTAATTCCTTATTTTTGAACTCAGTACCGTTGTCCGTGAGGATGGTTTGGGCTTGAAGTTGGAGATTTACTTGGGCCTGGTTCAGAAGTGAGATTATCGGTTTTGGCGTCTCATCCTTCGTGCGTAGGAACTTTACCCAAGTGTAGAGTGAGAAATCGTCGACCATCACCAGTATGTACTTCTTGGCATTGATGCTCTAAATGCGCATTGGACCATACAAATCCATTTGGACAAATCCATTTGGATAAGCTCCAGAAGTTTTGTGGTGTTGAGGATTGGCTTAGGTTTGTGTGAGGCTTTCTTGATCTTACTCTTTTCACAAGCTGCACACAGTTGATCTTTGTCGAACTTCAGTCCCAGTAGACCTCTGATGAGTTTGCCGGATACGAGCTTGGTTATGTTCTTGAAATTCAGATGAGAGAATCTCTTGTGCCATAACTAAGACTGTTGAGATGAGGCCTTGGACAGGAGACATATCGTCTTGTTGACCTTGACTTTCGAGAGATCGATGGTGTATAGGTTTGACCGTCGAGTGCCATCAACTATCTCCTTACCCGTTGGAGTTCAAAAACTGCATTGTGTGGCTTTGAAGGATAACTCAAGTCCTTTATCACAAAGTTGGCCAATACTAAAGAGATTGTGGCCAAGACCTTGTACATAGGAGACTTGAGTTATCTTTAGATTTTCCATTTCAAGATCTCCAGAGCCGCAGATTCGAGCAACACCATTGTTACCGAATTTCACCAAACCACCAACGGTTGACGTGTAGTTGGACTGAAGATCTTGTCGGCCAGTCATGTGCCACGAGCATCCAGAGTCTAGAATCCACACACTGTTTGCCTGAAAGCAATGTGTGAATATTTGAAGAGCGGGTTTTGAACTGGGTGTTCAAAAGCCGTTGAGAAAGAAGAACGGGTCCTAATCCGAGGTGACTAGATTAGCGTTTGTGCGAAATTGTGCAAAATTTGAGTCCAGATAGATTAGCGTTTGTGTTAGGGTTCTTAATGGGAGAACCACGATCTGTCTTAGAGATAGTACACTTAATGTCGTTGTTTGCAGAGATGCTGTTTTTAGGGACCCAGATAGACTTATATTTAATAGGCGTGTTAGTTTCCTTGTGAACCGTATGTTTAGGACTGCGGCAGCGTCTATGTTTGAGTATAGGAGCATAATTTAACAATGTTGGTTTAGAAAAACTTTGTGGTGTTTTGGACAATTTAAACAACTGAGCAAATGAGTATGCATTAATTGGAATAATATTCAAAACATTACAATCATTCAAAATAGTACTAGAATGTAAATCAACGACGCGTTTGTCTTTAATTACATTGAAAATTGAAAACTTTGAAGAATTAAAAACTGCTCCTTGACTCTTGATTTCAGATGACGTCTTTTGAGGTTTGCCCTTTGGAGTTACTCTATTTTCTGAAATGAAACGAACATGTTTGTTAGCTTTCACAGATTTTGAGTTATTATACGGTGGGTGCGATTTCTGTTTCCGAGAATTCTGCTTGCCTTTATTGCTAGAAGCAGCAGGATTGTCGGGAACAGTTTTGGAAGTGTTGCCAACATGTTTGGAACTAGGGACGATCATCGGTGCTTTGCCTTTCTTTATTGCTAAGAGATGTTGTTTTCTTAGAATTGAGTTTGTGTTGCTGGCAGGATTTGTGATTATCGCCTTGGAATTGGTTGTGACAGAAACTTGTTTTTCGAAACTATGTTGATTAGAACCAAGTTGAGATTCTAGTTCCTTAATAGTGGCTAGAAGCTGATCTCGTTATTTGTCAAATGAGTTGGCATCGATTTTGAAATTTTGTTCTCGCACTGAAAAATGTCGTCGTGCCTCATTAAACTTATTTTCTTTCCTTAAAAAATTGTTTCTGTCAGAATCAAACAACTCTTTGGTTTCTTTTAACGTTAACTCAAGGTCATGGAATTTGCTAATAGCCAGTGAAGTGTCAGCCATAGTAGAATTAAGTCGAGCAATTTCGGATTCTAGATCTGATATTTTCTACGTAAAATCTATCCGTTCTTGCTCAAAATCTCGTGTTGTATTTTCCAATTTCTGTTTTAGATCAAAAACCTGATGTTCTAGAATAGAATATGGTACATATTCACGAGGTTTTGGTAAGATCGGATCAAGTGGAATCTCTTTTGGTTCAACAAATTCATCTTCTCGAAATGTTTTATCTAATTTTCCTTGAAGAGAATCGTAATTTAGCCAGTTATAAACAAATTTAATTTCTTTTCTATCAGGTCTAGCTCTTTTTTCTTTTTCTTCGGTTAACACTTCCGGCAGGGTTTTGTGATAAGGTATTTTAAAACTGCGACCTAGAGTCTCGAAATCATATAAAGGATCATGTTGTATGTTGACCATTTCGTGCATGACGCCATGATCAGTATACCCTAGACCATCTTTAGACTTCAACTTTCTAGGTTTATACATATTTATAGTTTGATCAGTTTGACCACGTTTGTAAAACCTATCTTCCATGTCTTTGAGTTGTTCGTTTAACTGTGTTTCTCAGCCAGGACACAATGATAGTCGTAATCTATGTGCGATTTTTCAGATTTAAGTACTTCATGATCGTACTCTAATTTGGCCTGTTTGGTAGTTACTTCCATTGTTACAGTATTAGTCTTAGACACTTGATCTTGTAAAGAAAAAATGTTTGTTTACAAATCAGCCGATTTATTTCGACCATCCCGGAGGGCATTTTGACAAACCTTTAGCTTTTTGGCCTCTTTACGCAAAACATTAAGTTCAGCAAGGAATTCTTCAGGAAGAAAATTTAACTCTTTATTTGTTAAGGGAGATGTGTTGCTGGAACTTGCATCTTGGGCCATCAGAGAGACTTCAGGTACTTGAATCGTGTCTTCTGGTGGCTGAGTGTCGGCAATAAAGCACCTGAGATCTGCAACATCCTCTTCGTTGTTAGTATCTTCTAACCAGTGTTCCTCTTCAGCGAACAGAGCTCTACCAACATTCCTTCGCTTGGTGAGATTGTACTTTGTCTTGTAGTAGTTCTCATTCTTCTGCTTTGGAAGACGACATTCTCGAGCAAAGTGGCCTGGTTTACCACAGTTGAAGCATCCCATCTCTTTGTCATCAGGTTTACGGTCCTCCTCCTTTGGTCTTTCAGCGACGTCCCTTTTGTCATCATACTTTTTACTCTTGGCTTCTCGTCGAAGCTTGTTGGATGATTTGGGAAACTTCTTATGAAAGGCATGAGTGAGTAATGAGATTTGCCGTTGAAGTTCAGTAGCCTCAGGATCATTGTCGGCATCATCAGTATCAGATTCAGAAGACTTAGAGAGAATTTTGAGGAGTTTAGCAGTAGTAGCAGACTTAATTTTGTTGTCTAAGAGAAGAGCAAGGGTGTCAGATGTGGTGTTTTCCTCTGGTTTCTTGGGTTCAAGCTTACCCGAGACTTCAGACTGATAAACTACGAGACTATCAAAGAGATCATGTATGCTGATGTCATTTATCTCACGAATTAACCAGACGAATTGTTTCCATTCTGGTTTCAGAGAGTTAACAAACTTCCTATTTAATTCTACTTGGGATTTGTTGACTCCGTTCTTCCGGAGTTCGTTCATCAGTGTGCAGTAGCGGTGATACGTAGTTTCCAGAGTCTCTCCATCTTTTGCAGAAAACATGTCATAGTTGTTCAACGCATTCGCTTCACGTTACTTGGCATTCCGATCATTTCCTTGCATTTGTCTCTCAATTTCCTCCCACATCCCTCGGGCAGTCTTAAAGCTGCTTATGCTGATGTAGATTTCATCCGGAACAACCTGGATGATGTATGAGCGAGCTATCCTATCGACTTTTAACCGGTTGAGTTTTTCAGGCGAGTGAGCCATCTTAGGAGTGTCCTCGTTTCCGGAATCAGCGTGAGGTGGTTGAGCTAGACTGATTTGAACTGGACCATTGTAGATGGATTCTATAATGTCAGTAGCTAATTCTTGACGTTCAATGAAATTGAGGAAATGAGATTTCCACAGAGTGTAGCGTCCCCGATACAGAGTTGGAGGTCTGACGTCAGATCCCATAGCAAGAGCGTTGCGATTCATGATGAAAGCTTCTTTGGACCGAGATCGATAAGTGATTATGTCCTTAAATATGCAAACACACTAAGTGAGATTCAAGAAAAAATTCTAAGTGATGTGAAGATGACTGAACTCGCGGGTGTGCTTTATCCGAGAGTTGTAATTCCCGGATGGAGTTGTGGATGGGGTAATTAGAAAAATATTTGAATCTTGACTGGGTTTGCTATTCGATCCGCAAGTAGGAACTTGCGGGTATTATGGATCCGCGAGTTGTAACTTGCGGGTGATACACTTAGGAGATTAACTAACTTATGAAAATCAGAAATGTAAAAAGTGTGCTTTGGGATCCGCAAGTAGGAACTTGCGGATGTTATGTTAAGTACTTGGGCAAAATGGCACTAATATGTATCAAGCAGTGATATCCGCAAGTTATAATTTGCGAATAAAACTAAGGCACAACAAGAGACTTGGAAAAATAATCAGGAAGCACACAATCGCAGTTATATCAGAGAGTTGTAACTCTCGGATGATGAACAGTTCTTGAATGCAACGAATATTAAATAGAATTTAAGCACAGATCTGAGTGATTTTTGAATCAAATATACTTTCTTTCACGAATTTGTGATTATACAGTAAGATGTTCACCCGAAGGAACATAGTATCAAACGAGATTTAGCCACAAACAGTTCAGAAATTTTGAACTCAAAGATCAAACAGAGGGATTCTTCGTAGAACACGAAGAACGTTCAAGAACATCAACAATTTTTCAGAAAAATGCAGAATGTTTTTTAAGAAAAATTTCAAAAATCAAAGATCTATAAACACTTTAAAACCAATCTTTTGACTCTGATACCAATTGTAATTCTCATATAAGAAGCATTCAATCAGCATTCAATAGACATTCATAATATAATCAATCATATGGAGAACATGAAGAACAATATGGTTAATATTATGAACAATAAGAACATTCAAGTTTAGATAAACCTTAATTGCTTTCCAATTCCACGTACGTACAATTGCTTTCAACAACTAGAACTTTTAACCTAAACAAACTATTTATAAGCAAACAAATGGATCTAAACTATCCATACCCATGGGTTGACCTTTTGGTCTATTAACCCATTTACACATAACTTTGAAACCTTACAAAATGAACACAAAACTAAGTTTCATTATTACAATATAAACCCTGAAACCATCACAATTTGTAGATCTAACATTCTCCCCCTTTGGAATCAAGTCTGGTTTCTTCAAAATAAGCTTGATCTTCTAATGAGTAATCTCTCTTTTAAATGATCTTTTCTTTTAGTAACAGCTTTCGGAGATTTCTCAATAGCGAAAACCTTCAAATGATGTGAACATGATCTTCAGCTTTGATAAGAATCTTCAGTCGAACTTGACAATGAACTTTGTCACCTTGAGAATCAGAAGACTTTACCTTTAACACAAGCTTCAGATAGATCACTGAATGATTTCTTCTTTCAGCTTTAATCTTTTAGACTTGAAATCACATGAAGCTTTTGAACTTTTAAACTTTAGCTTTCTCTGATCTTTGACACTTTAACTCTGTTCTCTACCCCTTGATAATTCAACCGAACACAGATTTTCTTCATATTAACTTCCTTTCTGGTTGAAACTACCTTCCTCTCTCTGAATTTTTCAGTACTTTCTGTCTTTGAGCCTTTAGTATTCTCCCCCCTTAACATGTGAGTTATTCTCCCCCTTATGATGATTAAAAGAATCTTGATTATTATGTAAACGTTTCAGATATCCTTGGCAAGATGCTTACTCCCCCTCAAAATATGAATACCTGCTCTTCATCATCAAAAACAGTCATTAGGCTTTGCAACCTGTGACATGGAAATAAGATATATAGGGAAAAATAATAACCAGGACCACTTAGGTTTCCTGTTAACACGATAGTTATGAACTATGTGAACTACGTTCAGTGCTGGCTTGATGTTAACACTGGTAGGATTTCCAACTAAGTGACCTTTCAATTCAATACTCGGTTGTGTTCCGAGACATCAATTCATGGGTTTTCAAAATGTACATTTCCAAAGTCAATTATGGGTAACTACATACATAAGTATCCATTACTAACTATACAAAAAATTTTAGATTTAATCAAGGGTTAATTGCGTCAAAAGGTAACATAATGTCACACTTTTTTCAATTTGGGTAACATACTAATTATTTTTCTAATTAAGGTAACATGATTTCCAATCAAGTCAATCAAGCTAACCATATTGGATTGAAAGGTAAAAATTACTGACGTGACAGTTTCTTTGTCCAGTCAGAATTTTTTTAATAGAAATGACATTTTAATAGTTACATGATGTGCACTATTTTGTGCAATTTAAAACAAATTTTTGATAATACCTTGCTATTTCGAGAAAATTTAAAAATAATTAAGCAATATTAGAAATTGGAAAAACTAATGACTGGATACAAAAACTGTCATGTCAGTAATTTTTACCTTTCAATCCGATACGGTTACCTTTATTGACTTGATTTGAAAAGTATGTTACCTCAAATAGAAAAAATGTTAGTATGTTACCCAAATTGAAAAAACAGCGACAATAGATAACCATTCGACGTAATTAACCCTTTAATCAATGTAGGTGATTTCACAAGTATGCCTCTTTTGATATGTTTTTAACCTTCTACGATGTTATAACATATTTTCAACTTAATATTTCACATAATTCTATTTCAAGTTTTCAATATAGAGAAATGTTCATCCACTAACTGATATATGTTTTTCATGCCAATCACGGTACTACTCATTATATAATAACATATTTCAGATAATCCAATTACACCTTACCTGTTCATGTCAAAATTTAGCATATCACATTGTTACATCCCTGTGACTTTAAATAAACAAGTTTTACTAATAAAACTCATATGATTGTAACAAGTTCGCAGGGTTGATAGTCTTTCACTAATTAAAATGAGCATCTGTGGCGGCTCGGTCAACTATTTTGGTCACTTCCATCAACAATACCCATTACATAACATGGTCGACAATATATAATTAATACTCATTACCTCGAGATATCAAAATACATCAGTTTCCTCTACAGTATGTCAATAAAAGACTCTAACATAAGTGCATAGGCCAGTGACTCCTCATCTTCATATTTTAAATACAAACACTTTTACCTACTCTAACATTAAGACCATAAAATATCTCATAAGCTTGAGTCATTATCAAAGGTGGTGACCATACTATATAATTGACTGTCTTGTCACATAAGACAAGACCAAACCACATCATTAGCTAAGACATATAAAATGACCATAGAGAAATCATCCAAAATGTACTTAACTATTTAACCAATAATGTCATCACATATGATACAATTTGTATTAAGTTTCAAGTCAAGTTTACCCAATATATGCACCTTGGAACGATGCCCAAGAATCATAGAAATGCAACATGTGAGTGTCTAAGGGATATAATTCATTTCTAACGCTACATGTATCAATTAGTCTCTTATCCCTTAAGGTTTTCATAATTACCATTAATAATTCATTTGACCTCAGTTGTACGTTGTACTTTCAACAATGACCTTACTCTATTACACTCATGTTATGTATGAAGGTCAATCTATCTTCATACATGTAAGGTACAACTACCTTTGGGGCATTATAACTTAACAACTTATAATTTTCTACATTTTTCGAAATAAAATGTGAGAGAAATATCATCCTTCATCATAGGTCGTTCCATGACCAATTCTCTCCTATGTGGAGTATCACCAGTAACCAATTATTGAAACCTATTAATATTTAGTGCACAAAATGTACTTACTTCCCTCGTACATTATTGTTATGACATATTTTGTACATATTTTTCAGTCATATTTTGCCTCGGATTTAGGTTATTTTTGCCTCGAATTGTTTAAATACGGCCCTAATATGTTTAGTTTTGTGTTTTGCAGTTTGATGGTTGCCTGATTTTGAAAAGAACGGATTCTGGAGCTTAAGTGTCGAATTTACGGGCTGAGCCGGTCTCCCTTGGATTTCTCTTGACTTTGACCAACTGCCCTGATAGCGGCCGCGACAAACTCATCGCGACCGCGCTGACCTGCGATCCTTGGATCGCGCCCAAGCTCTTTATGGTCCATCGCGGCCGCGATGCCAAGAAAATATAAAAGTCAAGCAGCCGTTTCGTTTTTTTTATATTATTTTTCATACGAACTTTTACACATAGTTTAGGGTGCGATTGCTAGGTGTTATCTATTTTCGATTTTCAGCTTAGATTAGAGTAGATTTACCAAGCATTCGGCTAGAAGGGTGGATTCAAGCATTCGGTTGCAAGATTGTCTCGTTTTTCTTACGGTTTTTGATACACTCTTTCCGATTTACATTCTGTTATGACGATGTTTAGCATAGATTTCGTTTATTTTATTGTTTTTAACATCCTTAGTGAGTAGTTTAGCTAAGCACTTGCTTGGTTATGTTTTTACATGGATTAGTGGAGTATTTGATGGTTTTGGTTGAAAAGTGTTTGATTCATTGATGTATTTTTGATTCATATGATTAATATGTGTAAAATCAGTATTATAGTTAATTTTCTAGCATTATTGTGATCATGATTATTGATTATTAATTCTGATTTTTATAAACTTAATCAAATTTAAGTGATTTATTAATTGGTTGTTATTTCTAGCATTATTGTGATTATGAGATAGTGACTAGTTAATAAATTGTGAAATCATTGTATGCAAATTAATTCTTAGCAATATTGTGATTATAGGATTAATTTAATCTTTGATTTCCTTAGACTTGATTGATGTTTATGCGGCTAAATTGAATATTTAGAGTTATTTTCAAGCGCTTGACGTGTAGACAGTTTTAATCTTTAAAAGATAGATTTAGTTGACTTAATTAATCGTAAAAGACATTTATTGTTGATTATTAGAAATTGGGGAATACTGGAGAACTCCATACTTGATTTTTTGAAATTAATAATATATGCACATGAATCGTTTTTACATCAAAGTTTCAAACTCTAGAGCTTAAAAGATTTAAATAGTTGATTTAATTCCAACTTAATTTTCTTTGACCGAAAACATTTTAAGTGTTTTTACACCCTTTTACTCCATTAATTCTAAAAGACGTATCCAAGTGAGTGTTGCTTTTAATATATTTGATATTATTCTGTTTTAGCGTTTAAGTTTATAATCTTAGTATTCTGATAGATAGTATAGAATTAAAGATATTTAGGGTTATAATCATCCTTAACCCTTATAAATGGCTAGATATTAGTGATAATCCTAGTATCGGTATCTCGATCCTTTTTGCCGTTTCCTGAGTTCGATAATCCCCGAGGTTAGCTTCTAGCTATACTATCCACGACTGGTACTTGATTTTCTGAAATTAATCGTAAAAGACATTTATTGTTGATTATTAGAAATTGGGGAATACTGGAGAACTCCATACTTGATTTTCTGAAATTAATAAAATATGTATATGAATCATTTTTACATCAAAGTTTCAAACTCTTGAGCTTCAAAGATTTAAATAGTTGATTTAATTCCAACTTTCTTTTCTTTGACCAAAAACATCTTTAGTGTTTTTACACCCTTTTACTCCATTAATCCTAAAAGACGTATCCAAGTGAGTGTTGCTTTTAATATATCTGATATTATTCTGTTTTAGCATTTTAGTTTATAATCTTAGTATTCTGATAGATAGTATATAATTACATATATTTAGGGTTATAATCATCCAAAGTTAGTCTGCTTTAGTGCATTTTATGCATTTGAATCTTATATTTAGCAAATTTTCAAAATTTTCTCTCATTTCGATGCGTGTTAGACTCTTTAGAGATATTGTTCTGTTTAGACTGTGTGCGAGACTAATTTGTGAGTTTGATGCTATTTGAACAATGAGAGAGGTTTGATGACATGTTATAACTTTGTGAACCGAAATAGCATGGATTTAACACATATTACCCTTTTCATTCTTTGCGTGAGAATTTGAGCCGTATAGCATCATCATTATGCTCATTTTCATTTGATGTGTGTTTATGCCTGTGTTGACTGATAGAAGTAGAACTTGAATTTAAATACATGTCAAAATCATAATTTTTGAAAATTTGGCACACAGATAAAGGCAACTTTAGGATATCCCATTTTTAGCTTTCTTTTGTTCATCTTACCCCTTTTATTTCCCCTAGTCGCCCCTTTTGAGCCTTCTACCTTTCATTTTGGTGACAACCACATTATTAGCCTTTTATAGCCTTTTTGCTTACTTTACTTGTATTCGGGATCTTGGTTGAGAAGTAGCAGTTGTTTTTGTCTGTCTTTGTTTGTTTTAGTTTATTTTCTTCATATTCGAGCGTTTATGCATATGTCTGAGTGTTTTGAGAGTATGTTAGCTTTATGGTGCTCCCCGTTGCTTTTTCATACGGTCTTTGTTGATCTAAATCATTGAGCACCGATTCTAGTTATGCATTGACAGTAACGTCGGTCATGACAGCTGATATGGTCTTAGAATCCAAGGATATTATTCTGAGAAAAGCAGAAAGAAAGAAAAGAAATAAAAAATATATATAAAAAAAATCAAGAGAAAAGAGAGAAAAAGAGAAAAAGCAGAGAAAAGAAAAGAAATAATAAATTCATTGGCATTATGATTATTCTTATCTAGTTGAGGGATGCTTCGGCGCAGTATATAGATAGCTTTTAGTTTTTGTTATTCTGGTTCTTATTTTGTGCATTTTTGCTTCTTCTAGTTATGTTTAGCTGTTGTTTCTTTCATCAGATCGATTCCGTTTCTGTTGCTTTCACCCACTTTTTTCCATATTATCCATTCCCTTATCCTTAGCCTCATTACATCCCATAAGTCCTTTATGTGCTGAGT
The DNA here is from genome assembly GCA_020465985.1 of Centrapalus pauciflorus. Lineage (NCBI taxonomy): Eukaryota > Viridiplantae > Streptophyta > Magnoliopsida > Asterales > Asteraceae > Centrapalus > Centrapalus pauciflorus. Next base: position 144,419 of record JAANYP010007198.1, read on the forward strand.
TTTCATTACATGTGATGGAGATGGGATTTACTTTCAAGCATATGCTTATATTGTTGACATTTTTGGCACCGAGTGGATGTTTATGCATATATACATATTAGCCTATACACGTATGAGTGTTGAGTGAAATCCTTGTGAGGTGTAGTTCATGCTGCTAGGTTCGAAAGTATCTGACATGTTATTTCATAGCATTTTGCATCTCTTGGTTTAGATAGCTCATTCTTGTGATTGTTAGTTTCTATTACTTTCTTTTACGGATCTTTATTGCTGTAGAGTCTAGATAAGCGTTATAATTGAGAGAGGTATTTGAGTTGATTCTTAGTTTAGGATATTTTTGAGCAGGTTTGCTTGAGGACAAGCAACGCACAAATGTGGGGTTATTTGTTATGACATATTTTGTACATATTTTTTCAGTCATATTTTGCCTCGGATTTGGGTTATTTTTGCCTCGAATTGTTTAAATACGGCTCTGATTTGTTTAGTTTTGTGTTTTGAAGTTTGATGGTTGCCCGATTTTGAAAAGAACGGATACTGGAGCTTAAGTGTCGAATTTACGGGCTGAGCCGGTCTCCCTTGGATTTCTGTTGACTTTGACCAGATGTCGTGATCGCGGCCGCGACCAGCTCATCGCGACCGCGCTGACGTGCGATCCTTGGATTGCGCCCATGCTCTTTATCGCTACCGCGATGGACCCAGTGCGGCCGCGATGCCAAGAAAATATAAAAGTCAAGCAGCCGTTTCGTTTTTTTTATGCTATTTTTCATACGAACTTTTACACATAGTTTAAGGTGCGATTGCTAGGTGTTATCTAGTTTTTGATATTCAGCCTAGATTAGAGTAGATTTACCAAGCATTCGGCTAGAAGGGTGGATTCAAGCATTCGGTTGCAAGATTGTCTCGTTTTTCTTACGGTTTTTGGTACACTCTTTCCGATTTACTTTCTGTCATGACGATGTTTAGCATAGATCTCGTTTATTTTATTGTTTTTAACATGATTAGTGAGTAGTTTAGCTAAACACTTGCTTGGTTACGTTTTTACATGGATTAGTGGAGTATTTGATGGTTTTTGTTGAAAAGTGTTTAATTCATTGAAATATTTTTGATTCATACGATTAATATGTGTAAAATCAGTATTATAGTTAATTTTCTAGCATTATTGTGATCATGATTATTGATTATTAATTCTGATTTTTATAAACTTAATCAAATTTAAGTGATTTATTAATTGGTTGTTATTTCTAGCACTATTGTGATTATGAGATAGTGAGTAGTTAATAAATTGTGAAATCATTGTATGCAAATTAATTCTTAGCAATATTGTGATTATAGGATTAATTTAATCTTTGATTTCCTTAGATTTGATTGATGTTTATGTGGCTAAATTAAATATTTAGAGTTATTCTGAGCGCTTGATGAGTAGACAGTTTTAATCTCTAAAAGATAGATTTAGTTGACTTAATTAATCATAAACGATATTTATTGTTGATATTTAGAAATTGGGGAATACTGGAGAACTCCATACTTGATTTTCTGAAATTAATAAAATATGTCCATGAATCGTTTTTACATCAAAGTTTCAAACTCTTGAGCTTAAAAGATTTAAACAGTTGATTTAATTCCAACTTACTTTTTTTTTGACCAAAAACATCTTAAGTGTTTTTACACCCTTTTACTCCATTAATCCTAAAAGACGTATCCAATTGAGTGTTGCTTTTAATATATGATATTATCCTGTTTTAGCGTTTTAGTTTATAATCTTAGTATTCTGATAGATAGTATAGAATTAAATATATTTAGGGTTATAAACATCCTTAACCCTTATAAATGACTAGATATTAGTGATAATCCTAGTATCGGTATCTCGATCCTTTTTGTCGTTCCTGAGTTCGATAATCCCCGAGGTCAGCTTCTAGCTATACTATCTACGACTGGTACACTGCCAATGGTATTTGGTATAACTTAGGATTCCTTCATTCTTTGATTTTAATTGCCAAATCTGCCCGAAGATCAAATGGCGCCGTTGCCGGGGAACGACTAGAGATATTGTGAAAAGGTTTTAGCTGGTAGTTTAGCCAATCCTTATTTTGGGATTTTATCCCTTGGAAGTTCTTTTGTTGTTTTTCCCATCCTATATCTATTCTATCCACCCTCTCAGTGTTTGTGTATGGTTTGTGACTCGGAATTCTAATCCGCATGTTGTAAGTCCATATAACGAACCTGAAAGAACCTTTCACAACCGTCTTCGCCATTCTTCTCATCCGATCATTGAGATTTTATCTAGCTCATCTGAACCTACTGACCGACCTGTTCCTCCGCTGGCTGATGGAGGTCATATTGATTTAGTTGTTGAGTTACCTCCAATCTCTCATTCTTTGCCTTCTTCTCCTTCATCTGGTTCTTCTTCTTCTTCATCCTCATCTGATAATTCTTCTGAGCCAAACATGGGCGACCGTCGCACCATGCTTTAGCTGAACCGACCGGTCACCGACGACTCGGAAGGTGCCATTGTCATTCCCGGGTTTGATGCAGTCAATTTTGAGCTAAAGTCCAGTCTCATCACTTTAGTTCAAAATAATTCTCAGTACTGTGGGATAGCATCTGAGGATCCTTATGCACACTTGAAGAAATTCAGGAAAGCGTGCGGTTCGTATTAGGTGAATCAAGTCCCGAAAGAGATCATTCGATTGATGCTATTCCCGTATTCGCTCACTCGACGTGCCCTGACATGGTATGATGCGCTTCCATCCAATTCAATTCATACCTGGGATGAAATGGAGACACAGTTCTTATCAAAGTTTTGTCTGCCCTCACGTACCACTCAGCTTACGAGTGAAATTCTGGGATTCAGGCAGAAGCCTGAAGAGTCCTTACGTGATGCGTGGGAGCGGTACAAACAGTCTATAATGAAGTGTCCAGATCACAACCTGACGCTCAATCACCGAGTCAAAGTCTTCTACGAAGGTGTACATCCGATGTATCACTCTTTGATCGATTCCGCTTGTAGTGGATCTGTCTACAGGAAGACACCTGAGGAGGCTGTTGAAATCTTGAATGACTTGATGATGAGCCAAAAATCAAACGTCAAGTGAGTATTTTTGATGAGGGGGCTTCTGATTCGAAGCAAGCTGCTGCCATAGCTGCACTCACAGCTAAGATTGATCTCTTCACGCAGAGTAGTCAGCCACAGTCATCCCCATTTGCTGTACATGCAGTACAACAAGGATGTGAGCACTGTGGTGGACCCCATTTCGGCTATAAGTGCCAAGCCAACTTATCTTATCCAAATCAGGAGGAGGTATATTATTCTTCGGGAGATTATGGTGGAGGCATGGCTCGATATGCCCAACCTACTCCGAACTATGCTAGAGCTCAGAACCAACCACCTCCTGGTTTTGCTCATCCTCGTCCTCATGTTATGCAGAGACCCCAGTTTAACCCTCACCAAGGGTATAATCAGGGATATCATCAAGGACAATCTTCTTCTTCCTCTCAGTATAATTCTAATCCAAATCAATTTCTTAACGCTCACTTCCCAAACCAGAATCATCAATCTCAGCCCGTGCAGCCTGCAAAGTCAAATCATGAGGAGATGATGATGAAATTTATGGTTAATCAAGTGGCATTGTCTAGAAATCAGCAAGCTGCCATTCAGGCCCTTGAAATGCAAGTGGGTCAGCTAGCTCAATCAAGGAATGTTAGGAATGCTGGTGAGCTTCCTAGCAACACTGAGCCAAACCCAAGAAGTAATATGAAAGACAAGGGTCCAGCTCAAGTCAATGCCATCACTGTGCATGATGATGAGCACGTCGAGGATGTTTCTTGTCCTTCTTCTTCCTTTTCTCCCTCATTGAAGAAAGAACTGGGGGCTTTAATGGACGAGATGCATCTGAATGCTTCAGAAAGTACCGCACATGTCCCACCTCCTTTATACATCCAAGGTAAGGCCGACCCTGGTAGTTTCACTATCCCATGTTCTATTAAGGGGGCTGTATTCAGCAATGCTTTAGCTAATCTGGGCTCTAGCATTAATGTTATTGCTCATGATATCTTCCAACAGCTTGATTTGGGTCCTCTTAAGCCTTCCTTGGTGGCCGTGCAGCTAGCTGATAGTTCCTTAAGACAACCTGTAGGGGTTTGTGAGGAAGTGAGGTTAATGGTTGACTGATTCGAGTTCGTGGTTGTTCTAGTAGTGTTAGACATGGATAGCTCGAGAGGCAGTCCCCTCATTTTGTGTAGACCATTTCTTACATCCGCCAGAGCATTGATAGATATCCTGTCTATGGAGTTTACCATTCGAGTGAGGGATGAGGAGATTACGTTCCGTATGGCAAAAGCTGATCCGTTATATCCATTCTTACCTGAGTCCCTTTTCTCCATATCAACTTATGCATCATGTGTTGAGTCAGATCCTATGCAGGTTGTTCATGCCACGAAGGAGTCTGATGCTGATCGAGATGTGCAGGAAATCACTAGCTTGCTTGGAGTAGATTGGCAGATGCACATAGATGAAAAGGATATCCCAACCGATGTGGATATTTTTGCTTTGTTTGAAGCACCATCGCCATCTACTCCTTCTAATTTTGATTTTGTTAAGCCAGATGTTATTAAATCTGATTCTATTGTTGTATTTGATGAGCAGGTATTTGCGAGCTCAGTGATGAAGAAAGGGAATTTGAAGAAGCCGAGGCAAAGGAAGAAGAAAGTAGAGAAGATCACGGAGAGGCCAACTAGTCAATTTTCGAAGCTTGATTTTGAGCATCAGGATCCGGTTGGCGAGTTCTTTGATTTGTGGGTATGGATGGTTGCCGAGCACATTTCCCAGGTATGTTTTATCATTTCAAGGGCCATGTGGACGAGTCAAGCTAGAGACTCGTCAAAGCAAGCGCTTGCGGGAGGCACCCCGTAAATAATAATCACTTTGTTTTATCGTTTATTGTTAGTTTGTGTCTTTTGTTCATGAATGCTTCATAAGTTGAAGTCTTGATAAGACTGATTCATTTGCGTTCTTATTTCAGATCTTTGCTTGTTTTTAGGTTAAATAAGTCCCCATTACATTGATTATGTATCTTAGGATTGCATGCTTGATGTTAATGGTGTTGTCTTCAAAGCATATATGCTTGTTTAATTTTTGCATTTGTTGTTTGACTTTTTAAGTCTACAATAGCTTTCATTAATTCTAAATTACTTGCGTTTCGTAGCTTACTTTCTCGTACTGCTTAGCTTAAATAATGCCTAATCATATCGTCTTTGAGTCGCTTGGCTCTTTGTTGCGCTATTTAAGGTTTTCGTTTGCTAAATTCAATAAATTAGTGAAGTCAGTTTGACTTTTTAAAAGTCAAATCTGAATTTTTCATGTCATAGTCTTTTACATTTGGTTAGTCCATAGTTTTAGTTGAATTGCATTTCATAAATTCTCTTGCATTTATTCATTTAGCTAATTCTAGTTATTTGATATGCGTTGAGCTTTAAATTTATCATAATTGCTTAGCAAATGTCACATGCATCTTAGTTAAATTTTAGTTTAAATTTTCATCAAAATTGAGCTGAATTTGCAGTCGCAATAAAAGCGTTATAGTCTTGATCAATCTTAGAAGTTTGTTTCCAAGCGAGTGTGGGGTAATAACTGTATTGGTTAAGTCATTTAGGTTGAATTTGGAGAATTAATTTCTCTGGATTTTGCTTATTGCTAACTGATATAAATATTCTGTAATTCTGGTCATCGCGGCCGCGCTGGGACGATCGCGACCGCGTTCCTTTGAGCGGGAAAAAAATAAATATCTTCTATCATCGCGGCCGCGCTTCTTTGAACGCGACCGCGATTCCTTTTCTATATAAGCAGCCCGATCGCGTTTCATTCTTCTTCTTCCCGCACTCTGAAACTTCTCTCGCGATTTAGTTCCGATTTTCGATATTTGCAATTTTAGCTACGAGTATTGGAGTTTAAGTTCGATTTCATCATCATCTTTCGGCTAGTTCTCTTATTCTTCTATTAATCTGTCGTTTATTTAGTTATGTAGTTGTTTTTCTGCTTTTTCGTTGAATAACTCCGTGTATCGCGATGTTAGATGCTTTTGCTTCCGTTTCTTTGCAGATGTAGGGTTATTTAGTTGTTAATATGCTTAATTTTAGTTCGTATTAGTTTTATTTATGTTTATTTCATGATTCTAAGTTCGTTTTTTTAAGTTGCATATTGAGGGCTCCTTATGTGTTCATCTAGTTATATGTTTATTTAGAGTTTTTAGGTTGTTTATTTTTATAGTTTAAGTTGTTTTTTGTTTCAATTTTGTATTTTTCTCACTTTATATGTCGAATAAATATATTTACTTCTCGTTTTTCGTCTAGTTAATCGTTCTTCATCGCGATCGGCAACGCGGTGGTGATGGCGTCGTGGCCGTGTTGGCCATTGCGGTCGCGACCACGATCATATATATATATATATATATATATATATATGTATGTATGTATGTATGTATGTATGTATGTATGTATGTATGTATGTATGTATGTATGTATGTTTGTATGTATATCATTTCTGTTAATTTTATTTTAGGTTAGTTTTTTAGTATTGTTAGTTTAATTAGTTTTTATTAGTTAATTTTAATTTTCTAATGTTTTTATATTTTAGTTTTTAAGTACTTTAGCAATTTTATTTTTTAGTTGATTTTAAGTGTTAATTTAGTAAATTTTAGTTTCTAATTTTTAGGTTTTAAATTTTAGTCTTTGTTAATTTTTGTCATTTTTTAGGATAGTTTATCATTTTTTTTTAAATTTAATTTCTAGTTTTTAGTTTAGATTTTAGTTTTATTTCTTTAGTTTTATTTAGTATGATAGTTCTTTTTCTAAAATTTTCATTTTAAAGTTATTTTTTTGTTTTCTTTCTAGTTCTTTTATTATTTTTGCTTATGTTTTTATTTTATTTTTAATTTTCTAACTTAATTTATTTTTCTTTATTTTTATTTTTATTTAGTTTATTTAGGATTTATTTAGGGTTTTATTTAATTTTCTTAGGTGATCCTTAGGTTTTCTTAGGTTCCAATTTAGTTTTTGTTTTTTTTTCTTTCTTTATTTTCTTTTGTTTCTTTATTTTCGATTTTATTCTAGGGTTTCTTAGTATCGAATTTTTAGGCTTTTAGGGGTTTTAGTAGTTCGTCTTTATTTGTGTGTTAGCATGTATAGTTTATTTGTTCTATTCTTATTTTCTTGCAGATTGCCATGACTGCTGCTGCTGCTGCTCCCCTGCCGCCGCCTCCTCCTGGTGGTGGCGACGGTGGTCATCGTCCGCCTGAGGGGCCCCATCGATTTATCATCTTTGGGGACCCTAAGGATCGGGCGAAGCTTTCTCGCCTTGAGTCCAAGGCGTTCCTTCCAGCCTATGGTGTCTCGTGGGCTGCGATGGAGTCGTTGGGTATTGCTGCTCATCTTAGAGGGATCTTGGCTCATCGCCTATCGGCACGTCTCGGCCTCCTGCTCTTTAGAGTCTACTAGAGATTGATGAGCCGGTTTACAGGGAGCTCGTCTTGGAGTTTTTGTCGACTTACTTCTTCGATGCCTCGGTTTCTGATTATGCTTCTGCTGCGATCAGTTTTCGATTGGGTGGCGTAGAGCGTCGTATCTCCCTTCGTGAGTTCGGCATTCACTTCGGTTTGTATACTGCAGAGGAGGTCGGCGATCTGGCATTTGCTACAGCAGTTCGCGGACCAGCTGACGGTTTTTCAGAGGCTAGTTTTTGGACTACGGTTGCTTCGGGAGTATATGATTCGCATAGCTCGAAGGCTATGGCCTTTCATGATCCGTTGTTTCGGATAGTTTTTCGGATTACAGCTTCGAGTATAGCGTGCCGTAAGGACCCGGACACGGTTTCGCATCGGGACCTGATGATGCTGAGTCGGCTGCTTGATCGGGACTGCACGATCCAGTTCGCTTTTTGGCTTGCTACATTTTTTGCGGGTGCCGCTGGTCGTGTTAGGGCCAATCCGATAGTCGGAGGGATGTATATTACGCGATTGGCGCGTAACCTTGGGGTTTTTGCTGATGCTGCTGCTGAGCAGGGGCTGACAGTTGTTCCGGACGCGCAGAGGATGATATAGGGGCTCGACACTCTTGCTACGATGAGTATGCTCACGCGCGACCGTCGACATCTCCTGGGTTGGGTAGATCCCGACGCCGTAGAGGAGGATTAGATGGAGCCTCAGGTTGGTGAGGCAGAGATTGCCCAGGCGGGCTCGGTAGCTTCACCTTCACCCCCTCCTGTTGCCACTTCCTCATTACCTTCCCAGCCTCCCCCTTCTTCCTCTTCTCAGCCTTCCACATCCGTTTTGCCCCCCCTCATTTTCCCCATGAGGGTTGACGAGTCGACATCTATTTCTCATCGCGGTGTCCTTCTGGGTCTCGCGGCTGAGTCAGATGACTACCGTCATTATCTCATCTCTTCCGACCATGCCCGAGCCCATCATCTCCCTCCCCCTCCACCTCCCCATCGCTTTCTCATTCCTTCCTCTTCATATATCTATGACCATTGTTCTCTTCTTCTTAGCCCCGACCCATCTTCTTCCCCGTCTGACCCCATTCCCCCTCCGTTCCCATTCACTTTTCCGTCTTCTTCTTCTTTTCCCCTACCCTCCCTTTTGACACCCCTATTATCCCTACCCCCGCCACTATCACCACTACCCAGCTTCACCTTTCACCTACCGAGTCTGAGGCCTTTCAGACAGATGTTTTTATCCAGTCTCCTGCCTCGCAGCCTGGTGCTTCTAGATCACATACCTGTCGGCGGAGTCCGACTCCCGAGCCTCAGCCGTCTCCGGCGCGCCCTCGTGTCCGTCGCCCACGCATCATACGCAGCCATGATCCGCCTCCAGAGTAGCGACAGGTTGCAACTGGGATATTTGTATATTTTTATTTTTATTTTATTGGCATGTACTTATTTACATTATAGCATTTTTAGTTGTAGTTGTGATGTATATAGTTCGCATTTATCTTTCTTATTTCTGTTATGGTTGTTGATGTTTCTTGTGGTTGTTGTGGTTGTGATCAGTCGAGGCCGGACCATGGCAGCGATGTTTGCTGGCACTCAGTTCAGCTTCATCAGTCTAGATCCGCCTGGCAGCTTTCAGCGATTCAGGGAGTTTTTTTGTTCTTATTTATCGCTCATTTTCATACTTGTGCTTACTGTTTGACATTGAGGACACTGTCTAGTTTAAGTGTGGGGTGGGGTGATAAAAATTGGCATTTTGAGTTGCTTGTCCAAAGTTAGTCTGCTTTAGTGCATTTTATGCATTTGAATCTTATATTTAGCAAATTTTCAAATTTTTCTCTCATTTTGATGCGTGTTAGACTCTTTAGTGATATTGTTCTGTTTAGACTGTATGCGAGACTAAATTGTGAGTTTGATGCTATTTGAACAATGAGAGAGGTTTGATGACATGTTATGACTTTGTGAACCTAAATAGCATGGATTTAACACATATTACCCTTTTCATTCTTTGCGTGAGAATTTGAGCCGTATAGCATCATCATTATGCTCATTTTCGTTTGATGTGTGTTTATGCCTGTGTTGACTGATAGAAGTAGAACTTGAATTTAAATACATGTCAAAATCATAATTTTTGAAACTTTGGCACACAGATAAAGGCAACTTTAGGATATCCCATTTTTAGCTTTCTTTTGTTCATCTTACCCCTTTTATTTCCCCTAGTCGCCCCTTTTGAGCCTTTTACCTTTCATTTCGGTGACAACCACATTATTAGCCTTTTATAGCCTTTTTGATTAGTTTTACCTGTATTCGGGATCTTGGTTGAGAAGCAGCAGTAGTTTTTGCCTGTCTATGTTTGTTTTAGTTTATTTTCTTCATATTCGAGCGTTTATGCATATGTCTGAGTGTTTTGAGAGTATGTTAGCTTTATGGTGCTCCCCGTTGCTTTTTCATACGGTCTTTGTTGATCTAAATCGTTGAGCACCGATTCTAGTTATGCATTGACAGTAGTTTTTGAACGTCGGTCATTCAGCTGATATGGTCTTAGAATCCAAGGATATTATTCTGAGAAAAGCAGAATGAAAGAAAAGAAATAAAAATATATATATAAAAAATCAAGAGAAAAGAGAGAAAAAGAGAAAAAACAGAGAAAAGAAAAGAAACAATAAATTCATTGGTATTATGATGATTCTTATTCAGTTGAGGGATGCTTCGGCGCTGTATATAGATAGCTTTCAGTTTTTGTTATTCTAGTTCTTATTTTGTGCATTTTTGCTTCTTCTAGTTATGTTTAGTTGTTGTTTCTTTCATCAGATCGATTCCGTTTCTGTTGCTTTCACCCACTTTTTCCATATTATCCATTCCCTTATCCTTAGCCTCATTACATCCCATAAGTCCTTTATGTGCTGAGTTTTCATTACATGTGATGGAGATGTGATTTACTTTCAAGCATATTCTTATATTGTTGACATTTTTGGTACCGAGTGGATGTTTGTGCATATATACATATTAGCCTATACACGTATGAGTGTTGAGTGAAATCCTTGTGAGTGTAGTTCATGCTGCTAGGTTCGAAAGTATCTGACATGTTATTTCATAGCATTTTGCATCTCTTGGTTTAGATAGCTCATTCTTGTGATTGTTAGTTTCTAATACTTTCTTTTACGGATCTTTATTATTATAGAGTCTAGATGCGCGTTATAATTGAGAGAGGTATTTGAGTTGATTCTTAGTTTAGGATATTTTTGAGCAGGTTTGCTTGAGGACAAGCAATGCTCAAGTGTGGGGTTATTTGTTATGACATATTTTGTACATATTTTCAGTCATATTTTGGCTCGGATTTGGGTTATTTTTGCCTCGAATTGTTTAAATACGGCCCTGATTTGTTTAGTTTTGTGTTTTGTAGTTCAATGGTTGCCCGATTTTGAAAAGAACGGATTCTGGAGCTTAAGTGTCGAATTAACGGGCTGAGCCGATCTCCCTTGAATTTCTATTGACTTTGACCAGCTGCCGGGATCGCGGTCGCGACCAGCTCATCGCGACCGCGCTGACCTGCGATCCTTGGATCGCGCCCATGCTCTTTATCGCGACCGCGATGGACCCAGCGCGGCCGCGATGCCAAGAAAATATAAAAGTCAAGCAGCCGTTTCATTTTTTTATGCTATTTTTCATTCGAACTTTTACATATAGTTTAGGGTGCGATTGCTAGGTGTTATCTAGTTTTCGATTTTCAGCTTAGATTTAAGTAGATTTACAAAGCATTCGGCTAGAAGGGTGGATTCAAGCATTCAGTTGCAAGATTGTCTCGTTTTTCTTACGGTTTTTGGTACACTTTTTCCGATTTACTTTCTGTCATGACGAAGTTTAGCATAGATCTCGTTTATTTTATTGTTTTTAACATGATTAGTGAGTAGTTTAGCTAAACACTTGCTTGGTTACGTTTTTACATGGATTAGTGGAGTATTTGATGGTTTTTGTTGAAAAGTGTTTGATTCATTGATGTATTTTTGATTCATACGGTTAATATGTGTAAAATCAGTATTATAGTTAATTTTCTAGCATTATTGTGATCATGATTATTGATTATTAATTTTGATTTTTATAAACTTAATCAAATTTAAGTGATTTATTAATTGGTTGTTATTTCTAGCATTATTGTGATTATGAGATAGTGACTAGTTAATAAATTGTGAAATCATTGTACGCAAATTAATTCTTAGCAATATTGTGATTATAGGATTAATTTAATCTTTGATTTCCATAGATTTGATTGATGTTTATGTGGCTAAATTGAGTATTTAGAGTTATTCTGAGCGCTTGACGTGTAGACAGTTTTAATCTCTAAAAGATAGATTTAGTTGACTTAATTAATCATAAACGATATTTATTGTTGATATTTAGAAATTGGGGAATACTGGAGAACTCCATACTTGATTTTCTGAAATTAATAAAATATGTCCATGAATCGTTTTTACATCAAAGTTTCAAACTCTTGAGCTTAAAAGATTTAAACAGTTGATTTAATTCCAACTTACTTTTTTTTGACCAAAAACATGTTAAGTGTTTTTACACCCTTTTACTCCATTAATCCTAAAAGACGTATCCAAGTGAGTGTTACTTTTAATATCTAATATTATCCTGTTTAGCGTTTTAGTTTATAATCTTAATATTCTGATAGATAATATAGAATCAAATATATTTAGGGTTATAAACATCCTCAACCCTTATAAATGACTAGATATTAGTGATAATCCTAGTATCGGTATCTCGATCCTTTTTGCCGTTCCCTGAGTTAGATAATCCCTGAGGTCAGCTTATAGCTATATTATCTACGACTGGTACACTGCCAGTGGTATTTAGTATAACTTAGGCTTTCTACTTTCTTTGATTTAATTGCCAAATCCGCGCGAAGATCAATTATCAAAACAAAAGCAATTGTTACCCAATCAACATAGTTAGAATGTAAGCATTTACCATCATTAACTAACTTACCATTTCTTCATAAGGTGATAATTTAGCATGTTTTCATCTCATATTCAAGGTTCATATGACAACTAATATGATCAACCTCAACTAAAATGCGACAATTATATCAATCCATTAACAAATACAACTGTAGCCTGTTCCAATCAATGTTCAGTTTGTAAATCATGCATGCTGAAATCACATTAGCATACCAAGTGGTTCATATAATTAATGTTAAAACATGTCAATGCAAACAAAGCATACATATACAAGCAATAGAGTTGCCATCAAAATGTTCAACTTACAGTCCAAATGTTCAGAATTAGCAGCAACATGCCAAATATTATCTCATTGCCTACATATCTCTATGAACATGATTTTGTCCACGTATGTTCATCCACAACATACATCACCGACTATTTCATAGCTCAAATATAATTGTAATTACACTTCTATCCGAGATTTCAATATTGTTGGTAGTTGATACACTTGAGATTATCATGATCAACCCACCAATGATGGGGTTAGTCAATAATATGAGCATGCCAAAAATCTCACATAACTCATATTGATTATTAAATTATCGACTTTTATGTTTTCTCATTCTTTGAAATACTCAATACTCCTCCAAATATGACGAATATGTCCTTGTCCTACATGAAACGATTTCACAATTAAGAAAGCCAAATAATGGAGACAATACGAGTTTTATCCATTATATATCATAAATTTTAACACAATCCATCATCATCCATATTAGCAACATCACGAGATTAAAGATATACAAGAGCACTTATATACCACATTATAGACTTACGGTCTACCCATTACATTCCCATCCTAGGCCGAATTCAATCTTTAGATTGTTTTACTAGTGTTGCCTAGGTGGGTCAATACCAGCATCTGAAACCGCGTTCAGTGTTGAGTATCGTCGACTATACTCAGTCAATGAACACAGACTCTGATACCAAATTGAAACACCCTTCCAACTAAAATAGATGTTTCACGAACAATTAACAATATTTATCAAAATATACTTGCAGAATTGCGGTCAAATTTTAAATTTTAAATTACAAAATCCATCAACATGATTCTCCCCACTTTGCCACCTATCAATGAGAAAAGTGTGACGAATCATGGATCAAAACAGCTGGGGTTACTAATTTTAAACGTCCAAATTATCTAACCAAGAATAACAGCTAAGTTCATTGTCGTGTGTATACCAAAACGGGAGTCCACTAAATCCCCACCCTAGCTTTATCAAAGATATGTGAAAACAATAGAGACGCTAGACAAGGTCCAATCCTTTACCAAGATGGTTAAGTGATGCTTTCCTTTACCTGAAAGGGGTTTAACAACTAAAGGGGGGTCAACAAAGTTGAGTGAGTTGCTAGATTAGAATGATACATATTATTCATGCATGCAATGATAAGCAACGAGTATATTCAATAACTAGTATGATCAAGTGCTCAATTTAGGCTTAGAGCTAGCCCAACATATTTCTCAATTTAGGCTTAGAGCTAGCCCAACATATTGCTCGATTTAGACTTAGAGCTAGTCCAACATATTGCTCAATTTAGACTTAGAGATAGTCCAACATATTCCTCCATTTAGACTTAGAGCTTGTCCAACATATTGCTCAATTTAGACTTAGAGCAAGTCCAACATATTGCTCAATTTAGACTTAGAGCGAGTCCAACATATTGCTCATTTAGACCTAGAGCCAGTCCAACATATTGCACAATTTATACCTAGAGCTAGTCCAACATATTGCTCCATTTAGACTTATAGTTTGTCAAACATATTGCTCAATTTAGACTTAGAGCTAGTCCAACATATTGCTCAATTTAGACTTAGAGCTAGTCAACATATTGCTCAATTTAGACTTAGAGCTAGTCCAACATATTGCTCAACTTAGACCTAGAGCTAGTCCAACATATTGCTCCATTTAGACTTAGAGCTAGTCCAACATATTGCTCAATTTAGACTTAGAGCTAGTCCAACATATTGCTCAATTTAGACTTAGAGCTAGTCCAACATATTCCATGGATATCTAAATGAGGTCAATTAAAAGCATACCAAGCATGGTGATGTCCAACACGCCTCACACAAGCCCAAATAAATCATTCATAGAAGAAATGAAAGCAAGTATGCAACAACTATCAATATGTCAACATATAGCTCCACATGGTATTCAACGATGTAAAGATCCACACAACATATCAAGAATAGTGAGGTCTAACCTGCCTCACATAAGCCCAAACATATCATTCATAGAAGAAATGAAAGCAAGTATGCAACAACTATCAATATGTCCACAAATATCTCCAGAAAGTATTCAACAAGGTATAGCTCACAAAGCATATCGAGCATAGTGAGGTCCAATGTGCCTCGCATAAGCCCAAAGAATTATACATGTGTGAATTGAGGGTACATATGCATCTACTATCATCGAGGTCAAATGAAACCATATCAAGTATAGTGAGATCCAAGGTTCCTCACATGTGCCCACATAAATCCTTCATATGAGAAGTGAATGCAAATATGCAACCGCTATCTATATATCAGTAAATAACTTCAGAAAGCATTCAACGAGGTAAAACAATGAGATACATGCACAATATGTATCACTAATGCTAGAACTCACAGTGGTCGATTTGCAAGACTCCCAAGCCTTCCAATGAAGTCACAATATCCCAGAGAATGGCTAAAGCTTGCAATCAAGCTCCTTTCGGCTCAATTCACCTAAAAGCATTCATAACGCGTACCCGTAAGCTCCCGAACACAACATAAGACTCTAAGAGTGTCCTAAGAGTATAGGGATATCAAGAAAAAGTACTAAGTCCAAATGAGGCCCTACAAGTTCTAGAATGGATCAAAGGCCCTCAACCCCTTTAAACACTTAATTTCGAAGCGTATCGGAAGTACAAGACCCAAGCATCGAACCCCAACCTTGCAAAAAAAATTTATGGGGCACCATTTTGGTCATGGCGCGACCAGGGGGTGGGTAGCGCCGCTACCACCCTTCTGTCCTCCCTCTGACTGCACATTCAATGCCCATAAATGCACCAAACTCCCCAAAACTCCCATTAATGCTTCTAACAATTTCAAGGGACTTTACCAATAATATATTTAGCATATCAAGGTCACTTAAACCCCATTAAACATAATAGAATTGTTTCATAACATTCTATGATTCCATGGAGCTCATACGGACTCCAAACGAGTCTGAAAGTGACCGAAAGCTCCAACCGACAACACCAAGCTCCAATTGAGCTTATATTCAATTCTAACCAATCCCATAGCAATATTAAACATATTTGGGCTATGTTTAGGCATTAAATTTATGTTTAAACAATAAAACGCAACCCCATAATGCTTAGGAACTCGTTGAGGCATTTCACCGAACACGTGGCATACGGTTTAGACTTAAAACACCAATTTGAGTTCTTGCACATGATATGTGATACCCAATAAATGAAAACACTTTAATAACATAAATAAACACTTTCTAAACATATTAACACCAAAACATACCATTCCGTGATTCCATAGAATTCAAATGAACTCAAACCGAGTTCCTAAATGGCCAAAACCCAAATAAGTCCTCAAAACTCCAAATGAGTTCCTACTAACTTTCTTCATTAAATCAGGAGGTAAAGCAGGTCCTTGAAGATGAACATCAAGCTATATTCTCTCACGCAGTGCCACAAGGGACTGAACCAACCTCTGTTGGGCAACATCAAGCTTGTTCAATGGGCCAAAGACCCGGACACTATGGCTATGCCTGTCAAAGAGAAACCAAGTCCCCGTCTCACGTTGAATAGACTTCTGAAGAGCAAACCCTTCTCGAGAAAAGATGAGTTGTAACACTAATGAAGTGAGCCGTGCATCAATAATGGTTCTTCCATTCATAAGCTGCTCCAAAGGCCTCCTTGACTCGGCCATGATTTTTGTAGCCTTGGTAGTTATCTTGACACGAAATGAACCATTCTCATTCCGGTTTAAAAAGAACTCGGCTCCTACAAAAAAAAAAGATAATCATCCACTGAGAAAAAATAATATCGGAAAAACCAAGTTCATGAGATAATTCATAAATTTATAAGCAAGAAAAAACACATACACTTGTTTAGCAGCACAGAATGAGATTAACAGAACTACCTTTCTTTTGCTGGAGGTTTTGCAGTAAATAGTGAAGTTGATCCTAGATAACCATATAGACAGATGCAGGGCACGAGACACTGCTATGAAACTGCTGCTGACATTTGATCTTCTGCCAAGGCTCAGATCCAGGCAATGCTTTCCCATCAATCTGCTCGAGAGCTCTTGCAGCCTCCAGATGTAAACTTCCATCAAAAATAATTTCGCCTTTCATGAAGTAATCCATTGGTTTTGAAGGAAAAATGTGAACACGAACACATTCATTCTTCAAATTTTTTGCAGGCATGAATGAGCTTACCTCTCTCAGAAGTAATACTTCAAGACCGGTAAGTGGAGGATCTTCTACTGCACTGGCTCGAGGCAGGGTTACGTCCATAACTTTCCTACTTGTTGATGCACGAAGTGCATCTAAAAGCTCAGCCTCATAGACATCTTTGTCAAGTCCAAACAACATAATGCTGTCTGGAGCATGAGCCTTCATGCATTGCATTTGTTTGCATTGAATTTGTTTTCCACCTATTAGCACATTGGAAAAATCATCAACCAAGGCCAATGCATCTTCAATTTCACATTTCACAAATCCAAACCCCTTAATATGCCTGCGTGGCCATGATATTTTTGCTTTTACTGCTGGAAATGATAATTTGTTGCTTCTAGCGGGAACAATTCTCAGTGAGGTACCCTTGAAATCAATTGGGCTCAACTTCATAGCTTTCTCAGCAGCATCAGGGGTAAGAAATGTAACACTGCCCCACTTCTCATTGTTCTCTGTGTCTTGATTACCCCCCACTAAACCTGTGGACAACAGAAGTGTTGCCAGACGTACGAGTCTCCAAGAAACACACAAGGTCCTTCTCCTCAACATCATGTGAACCGCAAAGGTAAAATATCAACTGTAAGACATCTCTTTTCCAGTTCGAGATGCTTTATCTCACCACCAGCACCAAAAAGAGCAACAGGAGGGGAGGCATTTCTGCCAGGATACAGATATTTATCAAAGCATTCGTTTTGCAACCGCTTTCCTTCAAACTTTAATGCACCTTTTACTAAGTCAGAGACCACTTCCATGTGTTTAGATGATGCATATAAGTTAATTTCATTGAGATCGACAGAAACTTCAATCCCAATCCGGTCATCTTGCACATTATCCTTGATGTGTGAAAGAAGATGTTTCAAACCAGAGTTGGACTTCCCACAGAACCTCTTCAATAATGTAGTTCGAATACTTGTAAGCACCTTCCGTTGCAGTTTCCGATTGCAAAGCTGTGAAATATCAAATGGAGGGGGTTTAAGTGTATGCAAAGAATCAAAGTCAATTGCAGTAACATAGACCAAGTACTGATTGGGCATTGCAATAATTTCCCCAAAAACTACCCAGCTTGGTCTTTCACCAAAGATAAATAAAGAACACGAGGGATGCAGCCGAATATGACTTCCTGTGGATGCCACTTCATACCCAAGACTGTCATTTCCAGAGTACATTGCAACATTTTCTGCTAAGGCAGAGAGAATGACGTCTCTGAGAATTTGATCATATTAAGTATTTACTTGTGCGTTCCAATGCCAGTAGCTTGGGATAATGATATTGAGCTCCTGTTGAAGACACTGTTCCATTTCCATCACTGCTTCATGGCATCTGCGCATAGATTTTGCATTGATGCTATTATCCCAACACCATTAGTTCCTCTTGTCACGATGAACCTGTTCCCATTCCCTGTAAATGGAGAGCAAAGTAAATAAGTCACCATTGTGATGGCAGAATTGCACCTTAAGGCAGTCAGATTTCGCTTCTCTTCTTCTTTACCAACTCTGCAAAATATGCTGCTGGAATTTACCATAACTGCAGCAAGAACAACCCGCTCCCTCCCTTAGCGATTTTCAACACAATTCAGAATCAATTTACCAAGCCTGGGTTCAATTCCCAATTTTAACCAACATCCTACCATCCTTGGTTAATTTATGTACACCGCCGCCTTCAACTACAACGACCCCCAACTGAATAAGCTTTTAAATTGCGGTCTCGATAGCCGCGGTGCAAGGCGCATCAATGAAATCAAAATCCTCAACATTATGAATGCCCAGAGCTAGAATCCTGAGAACTGCAATACCAAGATTTACCCTACTTATTTCAGGTTCCTGATGAGAATGCATGGAGCTGAAGTCATTCTCTCCATAGAGCCTATAACATTTTCCAGGTTTGGTTCTTCCAGCACGACCAGCACGTTGGTTAACAGAATTCTGGCTAATCCTACAAACCTTAAGAACAGTCATGCCAGTGCCAGGTTCAAACCTACTCTCTTTCACCATACCAGAATCAACTACATACTTGAAACCTGGAATTGTGAGTGATGTCTCAGCAAGATTAGTAGAGAAAATGACTTTCCTCTTGTCTGCGTTACTTTGATACACACGATATTGCTTTTCATGAGACAATCTTTAATGAAAAGGTAATGCAACTGTCGAAGGCTCTTAAAACTGCTCGCAAACCCATTCTACCTCCATCTGAGATGTTAAGAAAGCAAGGATTGTTCCTTCTTCCTCCATTCTATGAATCTCACCCACCATCCTTACCACATCAGTAACATAAGGTGCAACAATCCCAGAATCACAAGAGCCATAGGATGTAGTAGGAACGTATTTGATATCAACTGGGAAAGTTCTGCCCTTCACATGATACGTACTACGATTAAAAAAATTAGCCAGCTGTTCTGCATTTGCTGTTGCAGACATAATAATAAGCCTCAGATCAAACCTCCGATAAAGTAAATCCTTGATTAATGCCAAAAGAAGATCAGTGTTTAGGCTTCTTTCATGTGCACCTCCGCTCCCTCCCTTAGCGATTTTCAACACAATTCAGAATCAATTTACCAAGCCTGGGTTCAATTCCCAATTTTAACCAACATCCTACCATCCTTGGTTAATTTATGTACACCGCCGCCTTCAACTACAACGGCCCCCAACTGAATAAGCTTTTAAATTGCGGTCTCGATAGCCGCGGTGCAAGGCGCATCAATGAAATCAAAATCCTCAACATTATGAATGCCCAGAGCTAGAATCCTGAGAACTGCAATACCAAGATTTACCCTACTTATTTCAGGTTCCTGATGAGAATGCATGGAGCTGAAGTCATTCTCTCCATAGAGCCTATAACATTTTCCAGGTTTGGTTCTTCCAGCACGACCAGCACGTTGGTTAACAGAATTCTGGCTAATCCTACAAACCTTAAGAACAGTCATGCCAGTGCCAGGTTCAAACCTACTCTCTTTCACCATACCAGAATCAACTACATACTTGAAACCTGGAATTGTGAGTGATGTCTCAGCAAGATTAGTAGAGAAAATGACTTTCCTCTTGTCTGCGTTACTTTGATACACACGATATTGCTTTTCATGAGACAATCTTTAATGAAAAGGTAATGCAACTGTCGAAGGCTCTTAAAACTGCTCGCAAACCCATTCTACCTCCATCTGAGATGTTAAGAAAGCAAGGATTGTTCCTTCTTCCTCCATTCTATGAATCTCACCCACCATCCTTACCACATCAGTAACATAAGGTGCAACAATCCCAGAATCACAAGAGCCATAGGATGTAGTAGGAACGTATTTGATATCAACTGGGAAAGTTCTGCCCTTCACATGATACGTACTACAATTAAAAAAATTAGCCAGCTGTTCTGCATTTGCTGTTGCAGACATAATAATAAGCCTCAGATCAAACCTCCGATAAAGTAAATCCTTGATTAATGCCAAAAGAAGATCAGTGTTTAGGCTTCTTTCATGTGCCTCATCAACAATGATGCAAGAAATCCAGGAAAGATTTTTATCATTCATGTAGTGCTGAAGTAAGCAGTGATCTGTCATATATACAACCTTCGAATCAATTTGCTGGAAAGATGAATATGTTGAGAATAAACAACTGAGTTATCCTCGCAACACCTATAGCTTTCTTCTTTGACTCTATTTGCTAATGACATGGCAGCAAGCTTGCGTGGCTGGGTGCAAACTATAGACTTGTTAGCAGCCACTCCGGAATCAGAAAGAAACTGAACCAGTTGTGTACTCTTTCCTGAACCAGTCTCCCCAATCAATACCATTACCTGCAGACAAATTAGGTAAATAAGCAAAATATATAATCATAAGGGGTGCCATGAATAAATTTTATTGTGGCAAGAATAGGGTGGCATGAATAAATCATAAGGGGTTCCTAATTCTAGTTCATCACAAATTTGGAACAGCTTGTCAAACTTTATTAAGGTTTTTGCAAGGTGATGGATGGTTGCAACTTGCAAGTATTCTGCTGATCAGGCTGATATTTACAACACTACTGAATAATGAAAAAAAAACAATGCACTGTAAACGGATCATTCAGTTTAACAGGCACAATAGCCCATCCATAGACCTCCTTACATAAGGAAAAAATTACTAATATATCCTTTTCCAATACATGAGATGGATATACAAGTCTCCCAACATGATAATAAGAAACAAGATTAAAGTTGCAATTAGAATGGTGTTAAAGATCAAATAAACTACCTGCTGAGGTTGTATTGTGGAAAGAATTTTGCTCCGATCAGCATAAATAGGCAACCCATTATCAAGCCTCTGGCACTCCCTCTTCATCAACCAATAAATCTTTTTCCAATCAATCTTACCTTTCAAATATAACACCTTAACATCGGAACCATCAACCACCTTCCCATTGACATAATTATGTAAACATTTCATTCCAAACTTAAATTTTCTAATCCTCCTCATAATAATCATACTTTCACGAACATTCCTTTCTTTCTTCTTTAATAACTCCATATGTATGGCCAATCTCTTAGGTTTCTTTAACAACTCATTTAATCTGACAATCTCAATATGAAATGGCTTTAAATTCTTCTCCCATCTTTCCACCAGCTCCCCTTCCAAAGCTCTAATTCGGTCGCTAAACAGAACCCTGAGCCGAGAAATCAACTCCTCGGTATCAGAAGGAACAACCAGATTCTGTACAAGCCTGGGCATGAAGGAGAAATCATTGTTGAGTAAAACCTGCCGTAGATCCTGTACATTCCTTTCTTTCTTGTTTAATAACTCCATATGTATGGCCAATCTCTTAGGTTTCTTTAACAACTCATTTAACCTGACAATCTCAATACCATTGTTGAGTAAAACCTGTCATAGAAACTAGGAAAAGAAACAAGATTAAAGTTGCAATTAGAATGGTGTTAAAGATCAAATAAACTACCTGCTAGGAAAAGAAACAAGATTAAAGTTGCAATTAGAATGGTGTTAAAGATCAAATAAACTATCTGCTTGTGTTATAAAGAATGAATATGGTTTTACAAGAATGGTGTTAAAGATCAAATAAACTACCTGCTTGCGATTTTGGCAGTCGATTGAGAGGTGCGATTTGACCTGTTGCTTACCCTTTGCTTGGGAAGAAGCAGCCCTACAGTTGAGTTGAGTAGCATGGCTCTTTTAAAAATGGGTTTACTGCATAATATAGCAACGTAGTGGAAAAAAATAATTTATTATAACATTCTACATAATTTTTTTTTTGTTTGGGAATGTGAAAGGGCAACTAGGAATTACCAAAGGGCAACTAATAATTACTGTCAAATTAATAGATTAATGAATTTCAAAGGTCAGCTAATAATTACTAAATCGCTGGATTTTAAATTTTTTATGTAAAATATATTTTTTATCGTAATTAAATATAAACCATATATTTTAAGTAATCGTAGATTGTATTAAAATGTTTATTTAAATTGAACTTATGCAATAATTAGACTAAGTGTTGGGCGTTAATGGCAGCTCGGTCATATAACATGCAATATCGAAACTAGCACACCCAATATGAAATCAAATACTTGGTTGAGAAATGAGATTGATAAACAAAGTGGGACTTCATATCAATCAAGAAAGGATTGGTATCAATCCTTATATGAAAATGATGAAGGAGTTGATATCAATCAAGTAAGATTTATTGTCAAGCTAAGTTTATGTATTTTGATGAAAAACTATAATTAAATCAAAACTTATTAACTTAACAAGAAAATTAAATGAGAAAAATAAAATGCTACGTTTATAAATATCATTAAAAAATAAATGTATAAATATTTGAATATATAAATATATAAATGAAAACAATATAACATAAATAAATAATTAATTAATTAATTAACAGTAATTAAGGAGAGAGAACAAATTAAATGACCAAAGTTAAACCACCCTACCTACTTAGGGTAGGGCGGGTAGGAATGGGTAGGGTTAGTAGGGTGGGGTAGGGTAGTGACATTGGACATTGTTAACTGAGAAATGCTTTAATATGATAACTTATACAAAAGTAGACCAATAATTTAAACCGATAATTTATACATCAGAGTCCTTAAGCGGAATGCTTAACTAATATTCGATAAGGCGGAAGCGTAAACTTAATTCGTCTAGCAGCAGACGTCATAAACTTAATAATGATACAACGGAAGACATTTACTAATACGGGCACAGACGCCCTTAAACAAAATAGGCAACTAACGTGCCATCATGCTTACTAATAGTCTTGACAAGGTACATCTTCGTACACATGCCAGTGGTCAATATATCATAATATTCTCGACACTCCCGACGGAGGCGACCTTTATGGTCAATATATCAAGCGGGCTCCTGGTGAGTCACTCGCATAAACGTCAAATCATATTTACTTATTTATTTTATTTTTCAGTGATGCGGCCCCCATAATTTTCTAACCATACATCCCTTGTCACATCAACTTTAATTTTTGTTTTTTAGTATATGGGCCCCACACATTACTAATCATACAACCCCTTGTCACATTAACTTTATTTTATTGTCTTTTAGTATGTGAGTCATACATCTTTCTAACCATACACTCACTTGTCTTATATCATATATATATATATATATATATATATATATATATATATATATATATATATATATATATATATATATATATATATATATGTATATATATATATCATTTTAAACTTAATATATATCACATATACCCAAATTCATAATTTCATATTTATCCAACTTATATTTAAACTTAAATTTCTCTTAAAATGAAGGTTATATATGCAACTCAATCTGTTTCTCTGTTTTCTTTCCATATTAACAAAAAAAAGAAAAAAAGAAATAACAATGTTAATACCAAACAAGAAAGATTTCTAGATTTTACAGATAAATGTATCTTCTTCCTCCTCCTCCACTCAACTCCATAAACAAACTCTTGATTTTTTTTTCCGTCTTTCTTTCTACGACCTATAGTCCATTCTACTGTGTCCAGTCACCTCACTTGCTGGTGGGGGCAAAACTGTTCGACTAATTGATAGTGATTGTTTATTTTAATTCTAAGTTGTTTCATCGTACCGGTGACACTTGTTTTTGCAAGGAATCATCCTTGTAATTGTATCAATACTTTAACCTAATATAAATTATTTCTATTTAAGGTCGGGTATTAACCTGATTTAATTCCGATTGTTACAATCTATCCCCTGAAAATAGAAAACAATCTGTTTCTCTGTTTTCTTTCCATTTCAACCCAAAAAAAAAAAAGAAAAAAAGAAATAACAATGTCAATACCAAACAAGAAAGATTTCCAGATTTTACAGTTAAAATTATCTTCTTCCTCCTCCTCCACTCAATAAAATTACATGACAAATGGACATTATTTACTCTTTTAGTAAATGGAGAATTTCATATATACCCCTCTTAAAGTTCATAATATCATATATATCTTTGTTGAGCTTCATAATATCATATATACCCAATTTAAATTATTAATATCATATATATATATATATATATATATATATATATATATATATATATATATATATATATATATATATATATATATATATATATATATATATATATATATATATATATATATATATATATCCTTTTAAACTTAATATATATCATATATACCCAAATTCGTAATTTCATATTTATCCAACTCAATCTGTTTCTCTGTTTTCTTTCCATTTTAACCAAAAAAAAAAAAAGAAATAACAATGTCAATACCAAACAAGAAAGATTTTCAGATTTTACAGATAAATGTATCTTCTTCCTCCTCCTCCTCCACTCAACTCCATAAACAAACTCATGATTTTTAATTCTGTCTTTCTTTCTATGACCTATTGTCCATTCTGGCATGCCGGAACTGTATTCATTTGTTTCACAAGCTTCACCCTTTATTATTTCAGCATCCACTATTATGTCGGAGGTCATTAGTGACACAGTCACCCCACTTGCTGGTGGGTGCAAAACTGTTCGACTAATTGATAGTGATTGTTTATTTTAATTCTAAGTTGTTTCATCGTACCGGTGACACTTGTTTTTGCAAGGAATCATCCTTGTGATTGTATCAATACTTTAACCTAATAAAAATTATTGTATCAATCCATGTCTTGTATGCCAAAAGACTTTTCACTTAATGAGGCTAGGGGGCTAAACCACCCTACACCATCACCTCACCTTCCCACCACTTGATCACCACTTATGGCTACCAGCCTACACCCTTTCACATCTCATTTTACACTTTCAGGATATATTCTCTCTCTTTACTCCAGAGATTTCGTGGGTGTGGAGCTAGCAAGGAAGAAAAAGTGATCTTCATCATCTTTATCGGAAAATGCAGTGTTGTGCTATAATTGATTCCAAGTTCCGACCAAAACAACACCGACGTTCCTCCTAGTTCCTCCTCTTCCAGCATAGTTTGAGAGGTATCATCATGCCTAGTGTAGCAGAATTCATACTTGCAGGTATGATCGTCATGACTATTGTGGGTGGACTTTTATTTGTGGTTATTGTGAGATTCATAAAGCATTGCAGGTGTGAAGATGATCTTGAATCTGCTCCTCCTTCTGCTTCAACTTCAACTTTGACTTCCACTTCATTTTCAATCTCAAATTCTGATTCAGCTCAACAATATTCTACTATACACATGTTATGGTATCGATCTCCTCCTTATAAGAAGAAGATCTTAAACTTAAATGACCTTGACTTTGACGAGAGGAGAGGATATTTTTTGTTTGGTATGTAATGAAGACTTTTGGGTTGGTAAAATGAAATCTCATCAATCAATTAAGACGGTGGTAATGCTTCAGGTGATAATCTTTTGTTTTTGTGGGTGTTAATTTTTCTGGCCGGGTGATAATTTTTGTTTTGAACTTTGTGGTTGGCCGGTAACTTTTGGATGGTAATGTAATATGTTTTTGTTTTGATGCATGATAATGTCCGGAAACCTTTTGGGAATGTTACCCTTTTTTAAAATATTGTAACCTTGCTCCCTTTTTCTTTGGAAAAAAAAAGATGGTTACTTTAAACGATAAAATACTTAAAGTTGTTTACTTTTTCTTGAAATTTCCCTATAACATAGACAATTCATTATTAATATTATATTTTATAATTTATATAACTAATTATTTTTAGCTAAATGATCTATCACATATTTAATAATTAATTGTATCATTTATATCATATCAATAGTTGTATCTATTTCGTATGTTATTATTTTAATAAAATATGTCACGAGTGTGACATGTTGTCATTTTAATACTAAATATGATCTATTACATATTTAATAATTAATTGTATCTATTTCGTACGTTGTAATTTTAATAAAATATGTCACGAGTGTGATATGAATAGTAATAACGTTTCCTTAATTTAGCACCATGAAGTTATACTTTGTATCATTTTTTATTATATTAATTTATTATAACTACAATCGTTTCTGTTTGTCAATTATATGGACGTGTGTGTGCACGATTGAATGCAATCTTATTTAATATTAAATAAAAATTTATAATGCAATGCGTTTTAAAAAATTGTACAAACTTAAAGAAGAATTAAACTAAAAAAATGTTTTTTGTATTTTTCTGATACCAATTGTAAGCTTTGAATCCCAATCTAATCACTCATATTCAGTTAAATCTACACTCAATCTATTAAGAATTAACATTCAATTAATATTTCACACTTTTATCAAACTATTTAACAAAATGTTTTTTTATACAAATCATGGATCGATATTTATTTTATTTTAACTTTATGCATGTTATAAATTTAATTAAGTATGTAAATTAGTTTGCATAATTTGTATTAAAAACTATTTAATTACATATATATGATAAAAATACATAGTTGTATATCCCGATATAAAGAGAAATTAATCTTATAACAAAAAATAAAATGTTTTTGTATTTTTCCTTTTAACTATGTACAAACTTAAAGAAGAATTAAACTAAAAAAATGTTTTTTTTGTATTTTTCTGATACCAATTGTAAGCTTTGAATCCCAATCTAATCACTCATATTCAGTTAAATCTATACTCAATCTCACAATTCACTCATAGAAGTTGCAAGAAGAGTAAGAGGTATAGAGAGAGAAAAAACAAAACACACAGTAAGGTGTAATCTTCAAATACCGGTTTTCCAAATCATGCGGGTTAACTCATTTATTTCAATGTTAAGGAAAGGGTTTTATGCATAAAATAGCAACGTACTGGACACAAGATTTTTATTACAGCAACGTAATAAAATTTTCTTCTAAAATAGCATCCAACAGCAACCATTTGATGATTAGAAGTTATGTGGCGCTCATTAGGCATCCACATAAGCCGCCACGTTAGCAACAAAACAAACATTTCAGATTATCGTAAGTGATCAGTGAATCTATCTTATAAAGTTCTTGCTTCAGGCACAAGAACCCGCTAGTCGCTCGTAAGGCGTCTAGGAAGATAGACAAGAAGGCACTGATTTGACTAGGATTTCTGGAGGCTCCAACAGGCTGGGTAGACAAACTGAAACTACTATTTTCCTAGTCGCTTATAGGAGTGGTAACCTATTAAGCACGCCAAATGACCGACGTGGCTCCATACCCTCTGTAAGGATTCCGGATTGAAGTTTTCAAACTGATTTCCGGTCTCCATGCATAGAGGGGAGGAGAACGGAGGGAGTGCAGGCCCTCACCCTATCTCTTGTATGGGTTTGTGTTACGGTCGGGTATAACGATGTTTTGCAGGGATGTTATATAAAGGTTGATAAAAGGCATTCTGTATGAAGTCAACATGTTCATAGAATCTGGTTTATTGTTTTAAAGGTCAACCCTTATCCCATTTCTCTCCCTTCGGTCGGAAAATGTCGGGTTGTTTAAAAGCTATCCATGATTGTTTTGCGGGCCTAATCTAGCATCAACAACAGCTATTAAGAAGCTCTCTAACCGTAAGGGTACTAGCTTATAACTGCTACTTCCTGCTATAACCGCTAACAAGCAACTAACACAAGGGCAAAAACACAAGGGCTATCGTTCGTGCTCCTCCCCGAGGATCACTCTCTGGTTCCGGCCGGGCAGAGTTTCTATATTGCTAGGATTGTATAGCCCCCCAAACCCCCCGGAGGGGGGCTTCCCTTGCTATCGCTCGCCTCCGCTTGCTTGCTCTGCCTAACACAAGGACAACAGCAATAGAAAAGCAAGAACTCTGTAAGGGACTAGCTTCTTTAAGCTGTTTACTTAGTGGTTATGCATATTTTAATGCGGGTCACTTCCCTTGTTTCAAATGCTCCTAGGTTACGCCTTTTTGTGGGCTTCACTAGGAGCTCTAACCCCTATCTCTAAAGGGGCTTAAGCACTCCACGACTTTCTTATGTTATGGCGAAGACTGAATTTAGCTTCCAACCCTAGTCAACAAGCTTCAAAAGTCCTTTCTCCTTTCTTTTCTGAAACTCAAATAGAAAACTCACCCCATGGGACCGGGGTTTGAGGTTGTCATAGCACTGTCATCGGACCCTCTTTATGAATTCTAAGGCCCTCTTTATGCTCTCAAAGACCGACTTTTACAAAACTGAGATTCCATAGGCCGAAACGAAGCCCTTTCAAGGTAGAATTAGGAGTCGAAGCCATGCATATAGCCCGATTGCTATTCGCCCTTTTTAGCACTAGACTAACATTCTCATTTCGCTTATTCAGTTCAACGAAAGCCGGTACTAATCAAGCACAGTTTAGCCCGATGATTGAATTGCGATAGTTGGATTCCCTCTTCCTATAGCTATGACTCGCAACCCCTATCAGTCAGTTTTTACTCCAGGTCGAGCCTATATAAAAGTAAATATGGTCTAGCTAGTTATCACTTCTCCCCCTGTAGTTATAGCAGTACTAGGGAATTCCTCTATCTTCTTTGAATGAAGAGAGAGAGTACTCATTCCTCTCCCTCTGGTCGAGTGGCTTCGCTCCTATAAGCTAGTTCTCAGTTCCGAGCTCTAACCCCTTACTTTCTTACAAGCTAGTTCTCTCTTGGAACAAAAATAACGACGAACAATTTTTTTCCAACAAATAATAATAACAATAATAATAAATAGGATTAATATTTATACAAGATTAATACATTGTTATTTTGTGCAGAACTAGTCACCATTTGTTGCTGACGTGACGACTTATGTGGATGCCTAGTGAGCACTTCTAATCATCAATGGTTGCTATTATAGAGATATTATTTGGAGTACAATGCTTTAATAAGAAAAAGTCAGGTAGTTGAATGCTATTTTAGAAGAAAATTTTAGTACGTTGTTGTAATAAAAATCTTGTGTCCAGTACGTTGCTATTTCATGCATAAAACCCTTAAGGAAATGACAAAATAGACCCTACATGGCGTTTGGTACGGTGGAATGAAATGGAATGGAAATGCATGTGTTTCCAAGCTATATTAACACTCGGCGAGTCAAGGGTCCACTCGTCGAGTGACATCGAGAAGTCGGCTACTGCCCATGTGCAGGGTATTCGACTCGACGAGTCGATCAAGGATGAACCATTCTGCCCTCTTCCACTCAGCGAGTGGAGTGCAGACCTGCACATTCTGCCCTATGGGTTTGACACCCAATTTACCAAATCTCAACTACACTCAAATGCAGCCACAATAGTCGACTTATACACACATTATAACCATTCATTGATCATTTTCATGTAACGTCCTGTTTGCTTAATCCGAGTTAATCAATATTACATGGATAAATGGCGCGGAAACTCCATTAACCTGATTGTGACTGCAATGTAGTTTAAAATCTAGAATTTACAACCATTTAATAATCATTATTGAAGTACAATGCTTGAAACATTCTCATAGACAAAATGAAGTACATGGTTCCTAGTCTAGATTCATCAAAACCATAAGCTGCTAGTTCCCTCCCAGAATAAAGCTTCAAAATAAAATACCAAGCTTCTAAGTCTTCAAGTATCAAACTTGCTTAGAAGACGTTTCGTCAACTTTTTTACCTTTGCCTTTGCCTGAAAACATTTAACAACTAACTAGTAAGCTACGAGAGCTTAGTAAGCAGGTATTCAATCGTACATAAATAAGCATAAACAACAAATCCTTCAAGAATGAAGTAAATAAAGCAGCATAGAATGCATACACCAAATGATAAGTCGAGTCAAATTGCTGGAAATAGTGTCATAAATGACGGAAACTATGAAATATATGCTAGGTAGGAGGAATCAATTCCAAACACTATACCCATATCTTACTCTATCTGGGGGTTGATTAGACCTCACATAGAAGAGGAGTCGGCTTTACCGGTTATTGCTTAGATCTTTAGCCAGGGACGGACGTATGTTGTAATTTGGGGGTACACGTGCCCACCCTAAATTTTTACTATCAATATAATTTAGTTGATATATTGTTATGTGCACTCTAAAAAAAAAAACAATGGTGCCCCCACTTGAGAAGCTATTAGCCAATTAAAACATAGCCATTAATAATTAAGGAATAGCCATTAATGCCTTATTGCCTTTTGCAGAAGAAATGATCATCACAATGTTGACCGGTGGAGTAACTGCCTTACTAGAAAACCCTCCAAATTGAGTTAGCATTTGAGATATAATTTTAGTTTTATTAGTTAATAGTTTATAGCCTTTTATACTTTTATTTTCTTAGTATAGTATTAGACTATTGTTTTAATTTGTTTATTAGTGTTAAATATTAAGTTGTTTATTAGAATTAAATTTTGTTTATTATTAATGTTATTTTTGTTAGGATTTGTTTTAGTGGGGCTAATTGTCATATTTATTTTTTTATAAAGAACATTCTCGTTTATTATACGAGCTCCCGATATATTTAAATTATTATTTGCTAATGTTATGGTTTTTCATCATCTTTAAGTCCATTATAGGTCTTAATTAGCTACATAGATTGATTATTCTATCATCATCTTCATCATCTCATGCTTAATTTCGTTGTATGTTTCAAGTTAATGAAAGGATTGATATCAATAGACATGAAAAGCCATCAAATCTTTGTTTTTCCAAAGTTATAAGAGAAATTGATATTGATTCCTTAAGAATAGATATGGAAATCTATCAAATTCTCAAATCCTAGAAGGAATTGATATTGATTACTAAAGGATCCATATGAAAATCTGTTAAATCTCAATTCCTAGAAGGAATTGATATTGATTCCTTAAGGATCAATATGAAAATCTATCAAACCCTCAATTCCTAGAAGGAATTGATGTTGGTTCCTTAAGGATCAATATGAAAATGTATTAAAACTCTCAATTCTTAGAAGGAATTGATATTCATCCCTTAAAATCTTTTCTTTGATTCACATCCAACTTGAATCATCTTACATCCATTCATATGAAAACATATCTCCATCATATTCGTCAACAAAGTAACCATATAAACTCTTTTATTCCATCAAAACAAGTGCAGGGGCTGCACTCTTTAAAATCCGACAAACACACTTTTAGAGTGAAATTTCTTTAAAACTCAATTAGTTCACTTGGAACTTATTTTCCATCCATTTATAAACATAACCAGACCATAATCATCATCAAAACACACCAATTAAACACTTTTATTCATCAATATTCGCCTTTAAGGCCTGCACATATTGAAGTCCTAAAAATTCACATAAAAACTCATTTTGAAGGCTAAAATTGATTCCATTTGGATATTAAACATCGATACTTCTTTTATCATCCAATAGCACAAATTCCTAGACCTAAATACATGCATTTATCATCACTTTCATCACAAAAATCGGATTAGAATGCCTATTTTTGCAGCTGTCATTTCTCAGTTAAAAATCATAAATAAAAGTCATCAAACACACCTTTTTAGCTTTGATTTCTTGTTCCAAGTTGTTACCCAAGTAGTAGGTGATATTCCTTGATAATTTCCAACCTTAAATCACTAAATACATCAAAGATAAACCTTTATAGGAATTGATATAAATTATCACATGATTGACATCAATTCTATAGGAATTGATATCTATTCCTTCTTGTTCACCATTATAGTGGTAAGTAGTGTGGTTCTTTCTCTGTTAATGACTCTAAAGTTAAATATCAACATACATTAAGCATCTATCCTTTTGAGGTTATTGACACTCTGTACTAAAGGATGGAAAATTATTGTGGGTATGATGATGAAACAAACTCTTTAGCATATAAAAATGTCAAACAAAGGATGTAATGCATTTTCACTCTGTGCAGCAACGTTGGAATCACATCTTATGGACATGTTACCTATATGCTTGACATGATGTACTCATATCAAAATCAACCAAAGTGTTAATGGAACTTGTTTGACCCAAATAGTATGTATAGTATTATATATTATATGTATAATAATAGTATATACTACATGTTTCATAATAAGAAGAATTCTACCTTAATGAACGGCGACTGGGTTGAAGCGTCTTCTTCTCTGCCCTCTTCCTCTTTCTTGCAACCTCAGCTACTTCCTTCTCTCCCCTTTTCTTCATACTTGAATCCCCAACTACTTCCTCATCTATCACATTACTTGCATCCACAGCTACTTCCTCATGTATCACATTACTTACATTTCCTGATGCATCAGGTCTTGATTCTTCACTTTCATTCTCTAACTCATTATCGTAATTGTGATGTCTTTCAAAACTCTCAAAGAATTCATCTGCAGAGAAAGATGAAAATTTTAAGCTATATCTGTGATGAATCATGCCAACTTGCAAGTAGACCCGGCAATTCGTGTATTCATGTCGTTTTCACGTGTCAGACATGAGT
This sequence comes from Centrapalus pauciflorus, assembly GCA_020465985.1. Taxonomy (NCBI): domain Eukaryota; kingdom Viridiplantae; phylum Streptophyta; class Magnoliopsida; order Asterales; family Asteraceae; genus Centrapalus; species Centrapalus pauciflorus. The sequence goes on from JAANYP010007198.1 coordinate 177,073, forward strand.
TTGACATGACACGGATACAAGAAGGAAAATAAGTTTTATCTCACTTTTAAGATGTCTTCGTGTCGTGTCGTGTCTCTCACGAATTCGTGTATTCATGTCTCCAATTTCCAGGTCTACTTGCAAGATATGATATTAGAAACATAATAGGATCGGAAATGTCCAAACTACATTTTATTTGTTCGAAATATTGATCCACCATCCCATGAAAGCCGTCATATAAAAAATCTATGGATTTTACAATGGCATCGTCTTTACTTCTCCTCCTATTCTCCAAGTTCTATCAACGAGTTCCTTAATTACTTTCTTTTCTTCTTCAAAGAATTCTGTGGGAGTCCTTGTAGTGGAATCATCAGATGACTTATTCTTGAGGTCCTTTGAAGCTGACTGCATATTTTTTTATAATCAAATCTGATGATGAAATCATGAAATGCTTTCCAATCCTAAAGCATGTAGTTGTCTTTAAAAAAAGGTCTAAGTTCAGGAAATAACAATGTGCTTTCATTAATTTGTGTATTATACATCTTAGTTTCTTTGAAATCAAATCTGATGATGAAATGCTAGAACCTTGTTCGGTTTTTGGTATCAAGAGCATTGTAAACATGTCTGTCTTGATGCCTCATTATCATAGGTATAATCGATTGAAAGAACAATATGAATTGAGTAATAAGATTATGATAAAAACACCCAAAACGAATATCAATCACTGATCATTTTGGTCAAATAGCCAAATGAGAATAAAATAGCCATGGTTTATAGTTAATAAATGTTTATTAGTAAGCTTGATGAAAGAAAATTGAAGGTTAAAGTTGATTTCCTTGGTTTTGAAACAAAACCCACCATTGAGCTTCAATGGAGTTTTAATGGCAGTATTATTAACGGACCATTTATAATTATTTGATGTTTAGTCTTTTAGGTCAAGGCCCATTGTTATCTCTTTGTATTTATATGTTATGTTTCTGAAATGCAGAGGCAAGAGAGTCATTACCAATTTACGGACCCTTTATAATTATTTGATGTTTAGTCTTTTAGGTCAAGGCCCATTGTTTTCTCTTTGTATTTATATGTTATGTTTGTGAAATGCAAAGGCAAGAGAGTCATTACCAATTTACATGGTATCAGAGCAACCCTAATCTAATCCTCTTCTAAGCCCTCTCCTTCACCCACGGCCCCCCTCCTCTCGTCTCTCTCTACCTGCCTCTTACTCCGGCCGACAACCGCCACTCATCACCTTCCATCAAGCGCCGCCGCCAACCTCCCAAACCCTTCGCCGCCGCGCTGCCCCCCTTCTTCTTCTCCACAGAGCTGCCGCCAACCTCCCAAACCCTACGCCGCCACGCTGCCCCTTCTTCTTCTCCACAAACACCGCAACCTTAAAACCCTAAAACCTACGACGTAGCCGCCGCCCTTTGCTCAATCTAATCGCAGCCGCCGCTCATAAAACCCTAATCGCCGCCGCCAGTTAAACCCTAATCGCCGCCGCCTATTAAACCCCTAATCGCAGCCGCCGATCGCCGCTAAACCACCCAAAACTGCCCTCTGTGACACCCTTGCCACAATAACCACCAATTACAATTCACCCAGGATTATTCACCAACAAACAGTTATATAATGATCTGATACCTTAATTAAAGTGCGGAAGCAAAATACATATATAAAATAATACAAATTATGTGTCCAGCACCCTACGGTGCTACATAGGTTACATGTCTAAGTCTACAAACTCAAAAGTATTACATCATTCCCAAATTTATTACAACATTAATTCCATAAACCAAATACCAAGTTAAACAGTAGAAATCTCCAAATACTTCAATAAACGTCCTAGCTAGACGGTCCCGCAGCGGATTTCCCTTTTCCTGAAAAAAAAATGTAACAACTGAAGGGGTAAGCTAAAGCTTAGTGAATACCATATGATTTTACACATTCTACAAATCATTATGATGCCACCTAGAGTAACCGCGGTAACACATACCGTATACTCCATACGTACTCCAAGTACGCAAACCCGAGCCGCAGCTCCTTCGAGCTGACATTCGGCATAAGAAAAACCAACCATCTGAGGCAGACATTACATCGGGGATGACTTACTGTCTATCCTGACCACAGAGGTGTCAAACTCTTGGTCATATAGCACAGTAACATCAGAGTACAGATGCGACCACGCAGGTCCATCGAAAGGATGCACAACAAATGAACGGACATGCAACAAGTATGAATGTGCATCAACATATACGCATGTTAGTAGAGTGCCAAACGAATATGAAACAACATGCCTCAGCAGGCAATGCAAACATAATGCAAATGCAGCAATGTTAAAATCAAAGGTACTCACAGTGGGTGCGTTATTAAACTTTAGATAATTTTATTTCTCCTCAGGATTTCAACCGGATCCACAAAGTACCCCACTGTGGGTTAAACAACACCACAAGGGACCTGTTAAATCAGTTGTAACAACACATTGTATCAATAATATGTTTAATTTCATAAAACTTAATTTTATAAGTTTTGCAATAATTGATCCCTATTTCGGATCCATGTCCGAATTCGGACCCCCAGTTTGGATCCCACATGAATCCTCCATTCGGATCCCGTTAAGTTTGAATTTCGGACCTAGGCTAAGTACGGACCCTATCCGAATTCGGTCCCCAACCGAATTCGGACCCCATCCGAATTCCAGCACTTAGAAATAATTTGATATATTAATTATCCTGAAATCCGGGCCTCATCCGAATTCGGACCAGGTCCGAGTTCATCTCGGATCCGAATTCGGACCCCATACGAACTTGTGCAGTTTTTGTCAGATTTTCAGATTTAATCCCATCATTTTTTTGTACTAATTCAATACATGAAATAACTTATACAAACTAAAATACATCTATTTTCAACACTTTTAACACTAACATTAACCTCTTTCATGCACCAAATCACACCCTTTTTAACCATTTTTGTTCATCCATCGAACACACACTAAAAACACACACTAAAATCCAAAAATCATACTTTCAGGTTGAATCAGAAGCTGAAATTTAATATGTAGCATCATAAACACTAGATTCAAACTAATCCTCAAAAACATCTAACATGCATCTATATTTGAAACTTCTAAAGCTAAGTTTCGGTTCATACAAAAACCAAACCAAAATGCTCAATAATCTGAAATTTAAAGGATTTTTACCTTAAATCGATGATTGCAGTGTTGATATATCCTTCCTACCAATCTTGTTTCAGATTTACAGCTTCAAAATCCAAGTTTTGATGATCTTCGAATTTAGAGAGAGAGAGCCGAGAGAGAGAGTTCTAGTGAGAGAGTGTATTTGGTTTAAAATGAATGGAAATGATAATTTTCCCCCTTTTTATTTCCATCTTTCAACTCTTGGCACATTTCACCCCTCTACTTATTCGGTTCCATTAAATACTGATTTTACAAAATAAAATAAAAGAATTCTATCTTTTATTTATAATCCTTAATAATTTAATAATTATTTTCACTTAATAATTTTAGACTTCAAAATTTCCATAATATCCAACCAACTTTATAATCAGTCTAAATTTCGTACCAACTTTCATAATTCAACTTAAATTACAAATTTAAACTTAATAACTTCAAATACAATAATTTAAATCCGAGGATGTTACACCCTCCCCTTTTAAATTTCTAATATGACAGACAAACAACCACCACTGCCTCCATACGCACCACCACCCTTCCAACATGGTTACTGGACTTTTATTCCCTACACCCCTCACGCTACTACTCTTTCTCAAGCTTTTAGCACGACGACATTGCAACCACCCTCCCCGGGTGAGGATTCTGGATGGTACATGGATACGGGCGCTACTTCACATCTCTCGGCAGGTACAAGTAATATTACTACTGTCTTTAATCATAATGCATTAATTTCATCTATACTTGTTGGCAACGGAGCATCCATTCCTATTACCAATACTGGTCATAGGATCTTGTCATCTTCCCCTCGTCCCCAACACTTAAAACACGTTCTTGTCAGTCCCCAAATTGTCAAAAACCTTATCTCTATTCGTCGTTTTACTCGTGACAATAAATGTATAGTTGAATTTGATGATTTTGGTTTTTCTGTGAAAGATTACCTGACCCGGAAGCAACTCCACCGTTGTGATAGCATTGGAGACTTGTATCCGTTCACCACCAACACCCAGCTTGCACTTCTTTCCTTTAGTCATTCCACGTGGCACCAACGACTCGGTCATCATGGCGAGGACGTGCTACGTCGCCTTGTGTCTTGCAATTTCATTCGTTGTAATAATACAAAGCCTTTGACTTTGTGCCATGCTTGTCAGCTTGGCAAACATGTTAAGCTTCCTTTTATTTCTTCAAATACTGTAATTGATAATGCTTTTGATATAGTTCATTCCGATTTATGGACTTCTCCAATTCCGAGTGTTAGTGGTTTTAACTATTATGTTATCTTTCTTGATCACTATCCTCACTTTCTTTGGGTTTATCCACTTAAGCGAAAATCATAAGCGTTTTCAAAATTTCTTCAATTTCGGGCATATGTGCAAACCCAATTCAATAAATCAATAAAAGCTTTCCAGTGTGACCATGGCGGTGAATTTGATAACTCCCAACAACACACTTTGTTTCAAAACAATGGCATCCAATTCCGATTTTCATGCCCAAAAACCTCCCAACAAAATGGGAAATCCGAATACATGATTCCCACAATTAACAATCATATCCGCACCCTCCTCTTCCAAGCGTCTTTACCTCCTAATTTTTGGGTTGAAGCTTTATTTATGGCCGTTCATTTACTAAACATTCTACCATCATCCGCCATAAATAATGACATACCTTTCACTAAACTATTCAACAAACTACCAACCTTCAACCATCTTCGCATATTTGGATGTCTATGTTACCCACACACTTTCCCCTCCCATAAATTACAACCTCGCTCTACCCCTTGCATCTTCCTTGGCTACCCCACTGATCATCGTGGTTACCGATGTTTTCAACCTAAAACCAATAAAGTAATTATATCTCGTCACGTCACCTTTGACGAATCCCAATTTCCCTACACCACACTCACCTCTACCCCTCCCTCATCATACTCATTTCTGGATAGTCCTTCCCCTCTTGCTCGCACTATCCTTACTTCTCCTCAAACAAATTCATCTCAAACCCCTCCTGGCATACACCCTTCTACCTCCCCTAACACTACTCATCCTCCCACAAACTCTTCCCTTGACTCCTCAACACAAACTCAACTCACCCTATCCGACCCTTCTTCATCTACTCACACTGTCACCACCCTTCCCCCAACTCTCGTCAACACCTCTCACCCCATGGTCACCCGCTCTCGATCTGGCATTCATAAACCCACTCAGCGTCTAAACCTCCTTGCTTCTCACATGGCTCCCCTCCCTACCTCTCATCTTCAAGACTTAAAACCCCTGATTGGCAACATGCTATGACAGATGAATTTAATGCATTATATAAAAACGGTATGTGGAAACTTGTACCACGACCTACAGGTGTGAATATTGTTCGTTCCATGTGGCTATTTCGTCATAAATTAATGCGGATGGCTCCCTAAATCGCTAAAAGGCTCGGCTAGTAGCCAATGGTCGAAGTCAACAACAAGGTATCGACTGCCACGAAACATTTAGTCCGGTTGTTAAACCTGCCACCATTCATACCGTTCTAAGTATTGCAGTTTCTCACAACGGGCCCATTCACCAACTTAATGTGAAAAATGCCTTTCTCAACGGGCATCTGTCCGAAACTGTATACATGCACACACCCCCGGGATTCAAGGATACCACTCATCCTGATCATGTCTACCTTCTACAGAAATCTTTATACGGCCTGAAATAGGCCCCACGGGCATGGTTTCGAAGATTTGCGAATTTTTCCACTCGCGTCGGCTTGTCTCACAGCAAAACGGACACCTCTCTATTTATCTTTCGTCGGAGATCCGATCTTGCCTACTTACTCATCTACATAGATGACATCATACTCAGTGCTTCATCCTCGTCTCTTTTATAGAGAGTAATTGCTCTATTACATCGTGAGTTTTCTAGACAGATCTTGGTCCACTTAACTACTTTCTGGGGATATCGGTGGTACGTACAGCTTCGGATCTCTTCTTGTCTCAATCTAAGTATGCTTTGGAAATTTTAGAACGGGCTCACATGTTAAATTGCAACCCATGTCGCACACCGGTTGATAGTGAAAGCAAACTAGGGCCTGAAGGCCCCCTGTGTCTGATCCGATACTTTATCGTAGTCCTGCCAGTGCCCTTCAGTACCTCACGTTCACTAGGCCGGATATTGGTTATTCAGTTCAGCAGCTATGCCTCTACATGCATGACCCTTGTGAACCACATCTTAATGCTATGAAACGTGTCTTGCGGTACATTCAGGGAACTATTGATCTTGGGCTTCAACTTTTTCGTTCAACCACGTCCCAACTAACGGCGTATACTGATGCTGACTGGGCGGGGTGTCCGGCCACTCGTCGATCTACATCTGGCTATTGCGTGTTCTTGGGTGATAATCTTCTATCTTGGTCCACCAAACGCCAAGATACCACCTCCAGATCTAGTCCCGAAGCAGAATACAGAGGTGTTTCTAATGTTGTTGCTGAAACTTCTTGGGTGCGGAATCTTCTTTGCGAACTTCACTTTCCTCTCCACACGGCTTCCATAGTCTACTGTGACAATGTCAATGTCGTATACATGTCAGCAAATCCGGTTCAACATCAGCGAACGAAGCACATTGAGATTGACATTCACTTTGTTCGTGATAAAGTAGCCACCGGGCATGTTCGCTTCGTACACGTCCCGTCTAAATTTCAGTATGTCGATATTTTCACCAAAGGGCTTCCATATCAGCTATTTGCAGACTTTCGTTCCAGTTTGAGTGTTCGTTCTCCCTCTCAAACTGCGGGGGACTATTAACGGACCCTTTATAACTATTTGATGTTTAGTGTTTTAGGTCAAGGCACATTGTTATCTCTTTGTATTTATATGTTATGTTTGTGAAATGCAAAGGCAAGAGAGTCATTACCAATTTACAAGTATAAGGGGTATTACCCCCCATCTCATTTGACTAAACCCTCATCCTTTCTCTGTCTTCTCATTTCCTCACCATTCCATTTCCTCCACACATACTCTCTCTCATTCCTCTCTAAGACAAGAACACTTGGTGGCTAGGGTTTGGAACCAAATCCGAAATTGAAGGCTTAATCTTCAAGAATCTGGACTTTTGTAAGTGACTATCATCTTCATCTACTTCTTTCCTTCTTCTTGTTGGGTTTTCCATGGCTAAACCCAAACGGGTTTTTGGTCAAATAGCCAAATGAGAGTAAAATAGCCATGGTTTATAGTTAATAAATGTTTATTAGTAAGCTTGATGAAAGAAAATTGAAGGTTAAAGTTGATTTGCTTGGTTTTGAAACAAAACCCACCATTGAGCTTCAATGGAGTTTTAATGGCTTCCACCCAAAATGGGTTTTAAGGTAATGACTTGATTTTGCCAAAACAACACTTGATAGTTGTCTAATTATGTTTATTTTAGAGTTTTCTTAAGAAAATATATGTTGTTTTATTGTTTGATTGATTCTATGGCAAAACCTATGTGAAGATTTAATGGTGTCTTAATGATTTTGACTTTATGATTTAAATTGATTTGTTAGTAAAGTGGTAAAATGAAGTGTGGAGTTGGATATAAGAATAATAGTTTCGGTTATACCAACCCAAATATAAAATTCACACCAAGGGGATTTTGTGTGTCCAAAATGCACACCAAGTGTTTGATAAAATGCTTCAATGAGAATAATAGACAAACGAAAATTGATATCAATCAATAAGGGATTGATATCAATTCCTCAATGAGAGTAATGAACAAATGAAAATTGATATCAAGAAGGGATTAATATCAATTCCTCCATGAGAGCCATAGGAAACACTTTTTCATTAAATTTATCTTTTTTGTTCCTCGATGAGAATAATGAACAAATGAAAATTGATATCAATCAAGAAGGGATTGATATCAATTCCTCAAAGAGAAAAATGAACTAGTGAGAATTGATATCAATCAAGAAAGGATTGATATCAATTCTCAAATGAAAGTAATGAATAAGTGTTTCCTATGGCTCTCATGACCATTCAACTTCATTGCCATAAATAACATATTTGGCTCATAAATAATCATGTAAAACATGTATGAACACTATAAACCCATCTCATCCACCATTGGAGCTCAAATGGAGCTTCAACTTGGGTTTTCACTCAAATTACCACTTCAATCCAATCAATCACGAATTTATGACTCAAGTACGATTATAAACCATAAACATTAACATATATGTGATTTAAGAGTCATTCACTAACTCAATCCAACAAAATTCGTTTAGGGTTCCATTCTCCAAAAATGGAGAAATGAAGAAGAAGAAGAGTGGAGATGATTATGCCTTCTAAGATGATACCAAAAATCTGATTTTGGAGTTTTACTCTTCACTTTGATGATCAATCTAGCAAAGCCCCAACTCTTTCTCTTCTTTTCTCTCTAGATGCAAGAATAAGTGTGTGTGTGTGCATACGATTTTGAAGAAAGGAAGAGGGGGGACGGTTTGGCCATTTGCCACTTTACCCCCTCCAACTTATCTCTTACACACAACCCTTCCTTAAACATTTTTTTATTTTGCAAATACAAACTACAATGCTACTAGATGCAACAATTAAAAAATTCAATACCCAACTTAGTTTTGACATAATTATATTAAATGGATTCAAACACTCCATTAAACCATTCTTATGTCATACTAATCATTATTTAGTTGTCAACATTTTATTTTTCTTTAATCATTCAAGTCCCAATAATAGCAATCATCACTAATATTTGGTAATTAACTCATAATATTGCACTTAAGTTCACAATTATAATTGTTTCACAAAGTTAATTACCCTTTTAATTATTGGGGTGTTACAGAAATGTCTAAAATACCCCCAACAATGTTGATAGTAACGTCTACATTTAACATCCGTCTAAATGATGGACTTTCGATGACTGGTGTAATAAAATTATTTTAGAGACTAAATCCACCATTTTCTACAAATCATATAGACCATTTATGTAGTTTACTTTAATGAATAAAATCCAACACATATTCTGAACACCTTTCTCTCTCTATCTTGTTTCCCTCCACTCTTTACCAACTCACTTCTACAACTTGGAACATGAAAACGATGAAAATTTCATTATTTCAATTCTTTAGTTACATATTTGGATCAATTCAAATCTTCAATCGTTGATATGGAACAAGAAAAGTCTAACTTCTACTTCAATTAAACGCATAAAACTAAGAAATATAAATTCAAAATATATAAACTTAACGACATTATTTTGTTTAAGGTAAAAACGTATATATTTCAGAGTTGCATATTGTTCGGCTTTTTTCACTTCATATGTTTAAATTAAATAAATAAGGGTTAATGTTGAAAAAACTCAATCAAGTTTTCTTATTTTCTTAATTAAATCCCTAAATTTTTTTTACGATTGTTTAAGTCTCTCTACTATATTTATCTTATTTAAAAATATATATTTTTGACTGGCTACCAGATTAGCTGGTAAAACATAACTGATAAAATAAAAATTTTAGAGACTTAATCATTAAATATGAAAAGATTGTGTGTTTATTCCGAACATAATCAAGTACAAAACCTAAAGTTATTTGTTTGGCAATCGGTCAAACATGTCAAATATGCAATTTTGAACAAGACAAAAATAGTTTGAAGAGTTAAACAATAAGAAAAAAAAATATAGGGACTTAATCACGAAAATAAAAAAAAAAATTTATTAGGATTTTTCAACATTAACCATTTTTACCGTAAAATGAAGCATAATCATCATTATTTAGTGACAAGAACAATGCACAACCAAGCTTATTTTAACAACCAACTGGCCCACTTCAATGATATTTTTGTTCGCAAAGTATGATGTCGATCCCTAGGTATATTGATGGGTTTATATTCAAAAACATTAATTTTTTAATTTTCGTATTGGTTTTGGTCCACATCATTATTTTTTCGTTATAGTTGTTACATTGGTTTTTTAGTATTCAATTGTAAGAATTATCTGATATTAACTTGTTATATGCAGTTGATAAGTTGGGCTCAGACTCTATGTGAAGCTTATATAACATTTTACATGTAATTTGGTAATTTCTCTTTGGGTCTATATTGGAAAAAAAACATATTTTCATATATTTCGATGTATGGGCAATTTTGTTTTTAACTAAAACCTGTGTATCTCTTTTGCTATATTCAAAATGTTTAGTGACGTTTTAAAATATAAAATAAGAGTTGATTAAACATACAAATCCTACACGACAAGTATGTATTGTTTATTGTTGAGTTGATAGTACATGTGATATCTAAAAATGTTATTGTACTTTTATCATTTTGATTATTAGTAATGATTTTTGAGACAGCCAGTCATGAATTCATAATTAAAGCTAAAGGATGTCTAGTATATATTAAATATATAATAATTTCTAATAAAACATTTACGTTGAGAACATACTTTGAAATTTTACAAGACTGCATTATTACTCTTCCATCCAACACGTGTTCTAAGTGAGTCTAAATCCGAGACAATCACTAATAGATTTATAACCCCATTTTGTCTACCAAAAAATTATAAAATTACTTATAGTTAATTCTATAAACAAAGTATATATAATTATGATACAAACGTAAAACAAAGTAAGCAATTAATAATATAATCATAATAATTCATAAAAAGGCGATGGTTCAAGAAGATAGGTGAAAAAGAGAGGAAAGGAAAACGGTCGGAAGGGGAAAGGAGTATCCAAGTTGGAAGTCAAAGCTAAGGATCACTCAAAACTCAAGACGAATGAGTTTAAAGGTAAAATAGACAAATGCTTTGAGTTTCAAGATGTTGGGTACTGGATAAGAAACTGTCTAAAATGCTTGGAGAAGGTCAAGGCTTGAGAGACTTGGACTTCAGGTATCTGAATTATTTCACTTCTAACAGTTATTCTTGGATATGTGACACGCAAAATACTAGTACTTTTGTGCAAGATGTTTATAGGGACAAAGAAGAAGTATGAGGAGATAACTGAAGCAGTGAAAGCATGTAGATGGCTTTAGGACTGCTTGTCTGAATACTGTTAGAATTCTTTAGTTATAAGTTATTTTTTATGATGGTGCTTCAAACAATTTTTTTACGGTTGAATATTTTGATGGGTATTTTGTTTGGATGGACTGAATTCTTATAATGAATAAAATTGTTCGTAAAAATATATTCATGTTGTTTAAATAATGAAACCATGGTAATAGACTATTGATCCAAGTATGACTTGGATAGTAACTTATTAATAGAGATTGATCATATAGTAGTTAAGTTACAATCGGATAAAGCATTAAGACATATAGATGGTCTGTTAAGTGAAACTAGTATGTAATTCTTACCGAGAAGTTGTCACTAGTACAAAAATGGGCTTTGGTCACACATGTTCGAAATCAAATCGTCACACATTAGAATATTTGTGTGACTAATGATACAAAACTAAAATTCACGTCATTCTTTTAGTCACATCTGAACTCCAATCGTGTGACCAATATGAAATGTATTGTCACACTTTCGAACATTTATGTGACTAAAGGGATCTGATGTTTTTTTTGCTGATTAAGTTCGAAGCATTACACATAAAATGTGACCAAACGGCGTCACACAGTTGAACAGTGTGACCAAATGCCACTATATGGTCACATGAAGTAATTTGTTATGTGACTAAATCATGAACTCGAGTTTTCACACACAATTTCAGTGTAGCCAAAAGCAGATATTATATGGTCACATAAGTTAGTATGTGTGTCTAAAGTGTAATGTGTGTTGGAATGTCAAAATCTAATACGTATTAGTCACATTGAGTGCCATTTTGTGTGACTAAATCATATGCCACTATATGGTCACTTGAATATTTTTTGGTGACCAAATCATATTCCATTATATGGTCACATGAAGTAATGGTATGTGTGACTAAATCATATTCCACTATATGGTCACATGAAGTAATTGTTCATTGTCTAAATCATGAACTCGAGTTTGTCAACACAGCGTTCCAGTGTAGCCAAAACAATACTATATGGTCACATAAGTATTAGTGTGTCTAAAGTGTAGTGGTGTGTTAGAATGTTCAAAATCTAATACGTATAGACCCATTGAATTCCATTTTGTTGACTAAATCATATGCCACTATATGGTCACTTGAATAATTTTTTGGGTGACCAAATCATATTCCACATATATGGTCACATGAAGTAATTGTATGTGTGACTAAATCACATTCCACTCTATGGTCACATGAAGTAATTTGTTATGTGACTAAATCATGAACTTGAGTTTGTCACACACGATTTCAGTGTAGCCAAAAGCAGATACTATATGGTCACATAAGTTAATATGTGTGTCTAAAGTGTAATGTGTGTTAGAATGTCAAAATCTAAAATTTAGGATATAAATTAATCAACTAATTTTGAAAACTTAGGTTATCTATAATCAGTTCAGTTACATTCAATTCCATAAATAATAAAACTTAGGTTAAAATTAATCAAGTAATTTTATAAACTTAGGTTTATAAAACACTTAACAACTTGAGAAAATACACTAACAGCTTGAGAAATTGAACTAACAGTTCGAGATTTGCAAAAACAGAATTTCTTAATTTAACTCAAGTGAATAATAAAACTTAGGTTAAAATAATCAAGTAATTTTATAAACTTAGGTTATATATAATCAATTCTATTCTATTCCATTCCATTCCATTAATAATAAAACTAATCATATTCCACTATATGGTCACTTGAATAATTTTTTGGGTGACCAAATCATATTCCCTATATGGTCACATGAAGTAATTGTATGTGTGACTAAATCATATTCCATTATATGGTCACATGAAGTAATTTGTTATGTGACTAAATCATGAACTCGAGTTTGTCACACACGATTTCAGTGTAGCCAAAAGCAGATACTATATGGTCACATAAGTTAGTATGTGACTAAATCATATTCCACTACAATAACTTACTGCACTATAAAATAAAATGTCGAAGTCACATAGAAATTAAGATATGTACGTATAAACATTCCATAATTTAATTAATTAAAAGGTAATTTACAAGGCATGGTTCAAGCGCACGACATGGTTCGATCTCTTGGATTTTCATATTACAATACCTTCACAGTTGCTTCGATAATAATAATCTCTTGATTCAAAACCCAAGTCACGTTGATCCACACATGGCAAAATGAAATCATTGTGCGGGTGAATGACCGTGCTAAATTCTCATCGATTTCATCATATATATCTCTGTAATTCTTCAGAGGTGTGTTGAAGACAATAGACAACTTTTTATTTTGCTGGTCTTTCACATAAAACACTTGACGTGCTTATGAGGCTAATATGAACGGATCAAGCTTGTGGCCTAAAGTAGTCAGGATAACCAATGTATAAACAAGCTTAAGATCATGTTTGACCGCACCAGCCTGATTGTTAACCCAATCACATTTGAAAAGAGGGAGTTGCCTGAAACGATAATCTAGTACCCATATTTCTTGCAAAATGCCATAATACAATTTGCGTCTTGTGGTTGCCACTCCTTTGGATATGTGCATATCGTCTGTCACAACACTAACCCCACTGTTTTGGTAAACGCTTTCGTCACTAAATTTAGTACGAAATGTATACCCGTTGATGTTATATGCATTGTGTTTCAGTACGGTGGTGCGTGGTCCATGTGAATCCACCTTACGTTTTCTGAAACACTTTCTTTGGAGATCGCTAATTCTCTCTCAACCTGAATATTATATCACTACAATTACATATATGAGCTTCAAATTGAAGGAACAACTACAAACAGTTACAAAAAATAATTAATTATCTCTAGTTTTAACCAGGTAACAAAAGTTTTACTGTGCTCATCCTCAAGGAATGCTTTTCGCTTACCCGAGTTTTGTGTTTCCAAAACCTGTTTGTGTTGCCTGAAACAAGGTGTTAATTTGTGGTCAATTAATATGTTTGATGCAACATTTTAAGTAATTAACGAAATAGACATGTGTTAGTAATACTTACTCGATGTACGATTCAATTTCATCTGTACTGTGTATTACGTACAAATGTGTTATCCCAAGTAGTTCTGCAGAAACTTCACTTGACTTGCCGACCGACAGTGGCTTTCCGTCTTCATTTATTTCATCACTTTCATGTGCATCACCTGGGATACGAATAGTTTTCATGGCCTTTTTATATTCGCCGAAAAACATTCTGCAATAGTCTCCTCAGCAATGCATCCCTTTGGTTTATTTATGTTTCGAACATGTCCTTTAATAACCTTAATACAGCGTTCGAAGGGATACATCCAACGAAAGCATACCGGACCACATAATTTTACCTTCCTAGTTAACTGCACAGTCAAATGGACATTAATATCAAAAAATGAGGGAGGAAAGAACTTTTCGATTAGGCAGAGTGTGACAGATTGATCTTCTTGCATCTTATCTAGTTCATCTAATACGATTTATTTGCTGTATATCGATTTAATGAAAAAGCAAAACCTGATGATAGCATATCGTGTGGGTTCGTGCATGATTGACCATATTACAATGGGGCAAAAACTCTTGCATAAGCATGTGATAAGCCCGATAAGCTTCCTATCTTTTAGGCTGACTAGAGACGAAATATTTAAACAATAGCCTTGCGGTACCCTGATGTTGTGTAACATTTCACAAAAGATGTCTTTTTCTTCATTCGTTAATGTGTAACCTGTTGCAGGTAGTTCTAATTTGTCTCCGTCTTTCCTAGCAAACAACTCTGGTTTATTTAACCCCAACTCTGCCAGATCCAATCGAGCATTCTCTCCATCTTTCGTCTTTCCTGGAACATTTAGTAAAGTTCCGACTATACTCTCACCAACATTCTTTTCAATATGCATGAAATCAATGCAATATTGAACTTCATTATGCCTCCAATACTTAAACTTTGGATACCAAATGTTGAATTTCTTCCAGTACGCACCATCTTGTTCATTTAATTTTCTTGAATTACCATCTTCTCTTCCTCTTTTCCTCGTGTGCTTCTGTTTTGGTCGTTTTACCATTCCCCACTTATTTTCAATATCTTTGACCTTGTTGTAAATGTCTTTTCCAGTCATTGGTTTTGGACACGGGGGGAAATATTGTTTTCCATTAAACGCCTTCGATTGCCGTCTAAACGGGTGTCCCTGTGGTAGAAATCTTCTGTGACCAACACAACTCTGCTTGGATGATGCAGGAAGTCTAACACAATCAGTTTCTTTCCCACATACTACACAACCTTTGTATCCACTGGTTGGGCAGCCACATAAAGTACCAAGTGCAGGGTAATCATTTATTGTCCATAACACAACCGCACATAGATTAAACATTTTTTTTGTGGCAGCATCATATGTATCGACCCCTCTCTCAAATAAGGTTTGCAGATCATCAACCAATGGTTCTAAATGTACATCGATATCATTTCTCGGGTATCTAGGTATCAACACAGAAAGCATTATAAACTTTCTTTTCATACACAACCATGGAGGAAGGTTGTAAATGACAATTAAAACTGACCATACGCTGTGATGTCTATTTCCTCTGTTCACGTCAACCCCATCAGCCGATATTCCTAGCCATAGATTTCTTGGATCTTTAGCAATTACCGAGAATTGTGTATCTATGGTGCGCCATGCCTATGAATCTGCGAGGTGACGTAACACACGATCTTTTTTCCTCCTTATTGCGTGCCATGTTAAATCTTCTGAAATACTCTGTATCCTAAAGAGACGTTTCATTCTTGGTATTATTGGAAAATACCACATGCTTTTCGCTGGAATTTTCTCGTACACTTTATTCGTCTTCTTATCCACCTTCCATCTTGATGTCCCACAAGTTCAACACACAGTCGATTCCTCATCCTCCTTCCAGTAAAGAAGGCAGTTGTTTGTACATACATCAATCTTTTTGTATCCTGACCCCATCAATTTTAGAAAATTTTTGCCTCATAAGTTTTTTCCGGCAGTTTGTTACCATTCGGTAGCATCTTTTTCAACAAAACTAGTAACTCAGTAAAGAACTTATCAGAACAGCCATGCTTACTCTTTAAGTTGAGCAGTTCAACAATTGCCAATAACTTTGTGAAGTCAGGACATCCTTTGTAAAGTGGCTTCTCTGCGTCCTGTAGTAATTCTATAAACTTGACATTGTCAACCGGATCCTCATCATCAAAATTATCTTTTGCAGCATTAACCATTTCCACTGATTCTGGGCCATCAGTTGGAATTTCTGAATCGAAAACCATCTCTGTGTCAACATAATCTGTTGTACCACTGTGATGTTTGGCAGTTAAGTATGGCTCATCCTTTTCTCCATGGTTAGTCCACTTTGTGTAGGTTTGATCAATGCCATTACAGAATAAATGGAATTCCACTTACTCCATATTATGCATTAAATGGTTTAACCAATTGGTACATGGACATGGAATTTGACGTTGTTTTTTATTACCTTCCGGGTCGATGTTATTCATCTTCTTCAAGTTGTCTACTGCATAATCAATAAATGTTGTTACTCCATCTCTATAACCTCTGTTCAGCCTATGTAATCCCATCCAAGACTTGTCCATTTGGGTTTACTGACTTCTGGTGAGTGGTTGAAGATTTGATTAGTGTTGTTGTAACAACCTGCACAAAATCAGGTTAGCATTATAACTTAATTAGTAGTCATTAGTAATTAATCAATGTGATTAACAAAATTCTTAAGGAAATTCATTACAATTAGAAACAATATCATCGGTGAAATTCGATGAAATGACTAATTAATTAGTCCGATCAATTTACGATATGATGGATTAATTCAAGTAAGACATTGTTTGTTTACCTCTTAATGCAATCATTAAGAGGTCATTTTACTTTTGAATGGCTTCTTAATGGTTTCATTAAGAACTAAACAAACAACCTCTAAGTGCATAATTAAATTAAGATTAGTGACACTAATCATGCATTAACAAACTTACATAACTTTAATTATGCAAGACAAAAACAATTCATTAAACTAGTGCATTCATAAGTATTTATAAAATTACATAAAAAGGAAAATACAATAATACATTCTAAATACTTTTATGGAAAAAAATACATCATAAATACAACATCAAATCTGGCCAATAGCTAGTACAACTAGCTTTTGACTTCTTTTTTTTAATAAAACATCCATACACCATCAAAATCATATCTCGTTCACATCTTCCTTTCATTTCAATTGAGGACTTGCACTCAACCTTCAAATCTTGCATCTTTTCAAGACCAATCTTCCTCTGTAAATAGATACTTCATCCTTCATTCATTTACACACCTTTGCAATAGAAAAAACTTTCATTTTCTCTCTAAAAATCGCCCATAGCCACACACACACACAACCAAAGTGGTTTTCTTTCTTTATTATTCAAAAATTCAAGCTTTTCAAGAGTTTCTTTGGTGCAACTAGTTCAAGAACAACTCTTCTACACATTTTCATACTTCTAATACATCAAAGTAAGTAAATACTACCTTATTACTTCTTATATTTATGTTAATATAAGTCTTGCATAATATATGTAATCACCAACAACAACAAGTTTCATTAAAAGTCAAGTTTATAAACAACTTGGTTTGTTTTAAAGTTTGTTTCCTCAAATATGTTTATAAATATATAAACACATAATGTAAACATGAATAATATGAAAACGAGTTATATAAATGTGTTTCATAGCCTTTTATACACGTAATTATTGAATAAACAACAAGACTCACAAGTTGTTTCAAGGATATGAATTCGGATATTCGGCAGAAATATTACATCAACTTTGAAAAATCATAACTAATTCAAAACTTAACGAAATGAGTTGATTCTTGTTTCAGAAGTTTAGATCTATGTTTTAAATAAATATATGGAGGTTTTCATAAATTAATTTGGAGTTTGGACCCCCAGATACTGTTTGGGAACCGAAAGGTCTAACAGCTCTAAAAATGACCAACATAAGGTTTTTAACGAGCATTTTCCCTAACCTAAACACCTCGAAAAATGACCGTTTTACCTTGAAAAATTAATTGTATATAGTAGTTTGATGATTATGAAAACCAAAGCCCAAATCGTTTTTGAGCTTGGTCAAAAACAGCCACAAAGTAGGCCGAAAAACTATGACAAAACCTGGAAAATCCTTATATATATACTTGAACTTTTTAAGTGGATTTTATTTATGAACTTGTTAAGTTGGGCGATTTAAAATATAAAAACCTTGATACATGCATATTATCATATATGGAAATTATTAAGTCCCTCGTATCATTTAGGACTCCGTTAAAATACATCAAGACTCACCACAAGTCATCAACACACTCTACGTTTTTACGCTCGTTTTTGCCATAATTTTACGGTGAGTATTCATAGCCCTATTTTTACGTTATGCTTTGGGGTGAAAAATACATATTACAATTTTTATATGGACACAATAAATGTTATATTTCTTTTATGTATTACACACGGTTACGTCATGCCCTAAATCATGAACCGTTAATTACACTTATGTAAACGTGAATATCATATGGATAGATCTATCGGGATTAATGCCCCCCACCCGGGTTGGTCGCGCCAACTATTAATGGGTGCGTATATATTTAACATCATAGTATTATAGTGGTTAATACTACATAGGAAAATTCATAATTAAGTTCGGTTGCATGATGCTTATATGTAATACATAACATGGAATTTATGCTTTATAAAATTTAAACTCAATCATTGTAGTCCATACATATCATTCTTTCGTGTAAACCTATGAGCTCACCAACAATTTTGTTGACGTATTTTAGCATGTAGAGAGAGAGAGAGAGTGTGTGTGTGTGTGTGTGTGTGTGTGCGTGAGAAGAATTTTGTAAGTGTTAAATGAGAAAATGAAAGAGTTAAGGTCTTTTATTTCAAAACTTTTGGAATTTGTCACTTTTGGTCCCTCTACATCTGTTTTCTTTAAATAAAGATCTCATCTTCATTATTATCTTTACAAACATAAGTTAAATTAATTAAATAATTTCATTCTTTAATTAAATTACAATACAAATAATGTAATTAAATTACATTATTGAATCAAAATACAGAAATTAAAGTTGGGTTAAAAGCTAGGTTGTTACAGAATGGGCTCCACCACGCACAAACTCCGTCCTCGAAGTTAGCTAGGTTCGAACAGACTTGGATACATAGTTTTCATGACATCTCTTGATTCCCATGATTGATGCGAACCCTTGTGGTGTTTCCACCGAACGAGCACCATCTTCACCTCTTTATTGCGAAGCTTTTTGGTCTTCGAGACTAGGATACGTTCTGGCTCTTCAACCACGCGAAGCTTCTCATCAATTTGCAGATCGACATGTGGTATTTGCACTTCTCTTTCATCTTCTAGGCTATTTCGTAGATGACTAACATGGAATACAGGATGTATTCCCGCTAAGTCTGTCGGCAATTCGAGACGATAAGATTGATTCCCTATCTTTTCAACGATTTTGAATGGACCAATAAATCTCGGAGCTAGCTTGTTTCGCTTTATAAACTGCACCACATTCTTCATTGGGGATACTTTCAGCATCACCCAATCGTTGACCGCAAAACTGATCGACCTGTGTCGATTATCATAGTAAGACTTCTGCCTGCTTTGAGCTTCAAGAATGTTTCTTCTGACCAGTTGAATCTTCTCATGAGTCAACTGTAGAAGGACAGGACCCGCTAAAGGCGATTCACCTGTTTCGCGCCAACAAGTGGGAGTTCTGCACTTTCTTCTGTACAAAGCTTCAAAAGGAGCCATCTTGATCGCTGAATGATAACTGTTGTTGTATGAGAATTCGACCAAAGGTAAATGGTCATCCTAGTTACCACCCAGATCAAGAACGCATGCACGGAGCATATCTTCGAGAGTTAAAATAGTGTGTTCACTTTGACCATTTGCATTAGGATGATAAGCAGTACTCATAGAGATTCGAGTACCCATCCCGTCTTGCAGCGCTTTCCAGAATCTTGAAGTGAAACGACTATCACCATCAGAGACAATAGATTTTGGCACACCATGAAGAGAAATGACCTCAGTGATGTACATTTGTGCCAATCTATCAAGGGAGTATGTCTCTTTCATCGGTATGAAGTGAGCTGACTTTGTTAAACGATCCACGACCACCCGGCTGGAGTCGTGATGTCTTTTGGTTTTAGACAATTTTGTAACAAAGTCCATGGTTATATGCTCCCACTTCCACTCAGGAGCTGGTAGTGGTTGCATATCCCCGAAGGGTTTCTAGTGTTCTGCCTTAAACATTTGACAGACTCTGCAGCTTTCGACGAATTGACTGATGTCTTTCTTCACTCCTTGCCACCAGTAATCAGCTTCAAGATCGAAGTACATCTTTGAGCTGCCAGGATGAATAGATAACTTGGACATATGGGCTTTAGATAGAAGAGTGTTGTGGATAGAACCATATTTAGGAATCCAGATTCAGTTTCCCTTTAGCCATTGAAGTCCCAAATGATTCATAGACAGAAATTGCAATTGCCCTTTGAGATTCAGAATAGAGATTTTCTTCTTTCAGCGCTTCGGCTTGAGCAGATTTGATGTCTTCAATGAGTTCAGAAGAGAATATAACAGGAGTCAGGGAATAGCAACACTTTTCTGGGTAGACTTTTCTACTCAAAGCATCCGCGACCACATTGGCTTTGTCGGGATGATATAGGATCTCGCAATCATAGTCCTTGATAAGTTCCAAGGACCGTCGCTGTTTAATGTTCAGATCCTTATGAGTAAATAGATGTTTGAGGCTTTTATGGTCAGTGTAAAGCTGACACGTATTACCATAGAGATAGTAACGCCAGATTTTTAATGCAAAGGTAACGGCAGCCAACTCAAGATCATGAGTTGGTGCACTTTTCTCGTAATCTTTCAATTGCCTTGAAGCATAGGCAATTACTTTTCCCCTTTGCACGAGGATACAACCTAATCCTGTACCAGATGCATCGCTATAGACCACGAAGTCATCATCGCCCTCTGGTAATGCTAGGATTGGCGCTTGAATAAGATTCTACTTCAAAGTTTCAAATGTCTTTTGCTGTTTATCAGACCATACGAAAGGTGTGTTCTTTCGTGTTAATATTGTAAGTGGTACAACAATCTTTGAGAAGTCTTTAATGAATCGTCGGTAATAACCGGCCAATCCAAGGAAACTTTAGACGGATGAACTGAAATACCTTCGCCAGATACAACATGGCCAAGAAATTGGATCTATAAAAAAACAAAGCAGAATTTCAAGTTTTCATTGATACAAAGAATGCTTAGGAAATAGCTCGAGACAATATAAAGTTATACCTGTCTGAGCCAGAATTCGCATTTAGAGAATTTTGCGTAGAGCCTTTCTTTTCTTAATAACTCTAGCAATTCACGCAGATGGATAGTATGATCAGCCTCCGTTTTGGAGTAAATCAGAATATTGTCTATGAACACGATAACTGACTTATCCAGCATTGGCATGCACACGCGATTCATGAGATCCATGAACGCCGCTGGTGCACTTGTTAGACCCAATGGCATCACGAGAAATTCGTAATGACCATATCTTGTTCGAAAGGCTGTCTTTGGAATATCCTCATTTTTTACTTTTAGTTGATGATATCCAGAACGAAGATCAATTTTGGAGAAGTAACTTTCTCCTTGTAGCTGATCAAATAAATCATCGATTCTGGGCAAAGGATACTTATTCTCGATAGTGACTTTGTTCAACTCATGATAGTCAATGCACATTCAGAGAGTTCCAATCTTTCTTTTTAACGAACAAGACAGGTGCACCCCACAGAGATGAACTAGGTCGGATAAATCCTTTCTCTAACAGATCTTGCAATTTCTTTGACATTTCCTGCATCTCTGCAGGCGCAAGTCTGTAGGGAGCTTTGGCGATTGGAGCCACACCAGGATCTAAGTCAATGACGAATTCGACTTGACGTTCTGGTGGCACTCTAGAGATATCATCGGGAAATACGTCTGGGAACTCACAGACGATCGGAATATCATATACAAATCTCTTGATGGCTTCCGAGATGGATTCAGACGAGACAAAGCATAGATATGATTCATGACCCTTAGACAGATATTTATGCGCTTTCTCAACAGATATGAAGCAGTGAGCACCTTTTCGCTTGTCGCCTTTGAATTCTAACACTCGGCCATCTATAGACTTGAACCTGATGATTTGGCGGTTGCAGAAGATCGTAGCGTCATTGTTTGTTAACCAGTCCACGCCGATAATGACATCAAACTCTTTCAACGGAATCGGAATAAGATCAAGGTTGAACACAACGTTATTGACAAGTAATGTGCAATTTCGGTAAACAGAATCAACCATAACGTAATTGTTACTGGTCGTGTCTATATCAAGTATAACGGAAAGCTTTGAAGGAGGTTTAGACAGTCTTTGAGCAAAAGAAGTCGATATGTATGAATGACTTGCACCGGAATCAAATAGCACACGTGCAGTATCAAATTTAGCAAAAACGTACCGGTAACCACATCAGGGTTTCCTTTGCCTCCGCTGCTGTTATCTGAAATGCACAGGTCCTTGCAGTTGGATTTGCGGCTGAGCTTTTCATCGTAGAACCTCTGGCTGATGACTGTGATTGATCTCGGCGTCCACTCTGACACTGATACATGAAGTGTCCATGCTTCCCACACTTAGCACATCAAAGACCCCGCTGGGGACACTCCTCACTACTGTGTCCGATCTTGCTACCCACGTAGCAAGTATAGTCATCCGGGTTGCACAGTCTCATGTGTGATTTTCTGCATCTTTTGCAAAATCGCGGTTCATTTGTGAGAGAATAGGCTTGAGCTTTCTGAGGCGAGATATAGTGTTGAGATTGTTGGGGTTGCTGGGACTGGGATTTGCTGGACTTATAGAACTTGCCGAATCTTTGTTTCTTTAAGGGGAGAGTGACATGTTGGATTTGTCGGTGTAGCATAGAGTTGATCGTCGTACTCTAAATATCCTCTCTATCTGCCTTGCAGCTTCAACCATATCCAAATAGGATTTATACTTCATGGCGCTCATCAGGTGTCTGTACCTCGGGTTAAGGCCGCCACGAAATCTGTTCATATTTCTTTCCTCGGTGGCTACTTGATACGAGGAATAGCCACAGAGCCGCGAGAATTCATGCTTATACTCATACAGATTTGGTTCCTTGGGTTAGTTGCATCAATTGAACCTCCATTTTGTCTTGCTGGTCAGCAGGACAGTACTTTGCGTGAAACATATCAATAAATTGATCCCACTCTAATGTCTGAATGACTTCCTCACTATAAATACTTCTCTATGTCTTCCATCAAGCACAGGCAGCGCCGAGAGCAGATGCATAACTCACTTTCTTTCAATCTAAGCAATCGGAGATTCTGAAGATTTCTTCAGTGTGACTGATTCAATCCAAAGCCTGGATTGGATTTACTGTACCCTCAAAGTTCAAGGCACCGCTTGCTTTTAAATCTTTAAACTTACAGCCTTTCGGCTGTTCGATTTGGGTATCAGGGTTTGAGTTATCAGAATCAGACTCATCATTTTGGGCATGTTTTTCTTTTCGCTTGTTTTTCTAATCAACACGTCTTTTAGCTTCGACCTCATCTCTGACCCAAAACTGTTCTTGCATATTCTTATTTTGTTCTTCAGATTGTTGGGCTAATAGTTGTTGTACCATTTCAAACATCTGTTGGGGAGTCATATTGTTGGGGAAATCACCTGATCCTGATCCTGACATCTT
Source organism: Centrapalus pauciflorus (assembly GCA_020465985.1). Classification (NCBI taxonomy): domain Eukaryota; kingdom Viridiplantae; phylum Streptophyta; class Magnoliopsida; order Asterales; family Asteraceae; genus Centrapalus; species Centrapalus pauciflorus. The sequence goes on from JAANYP010007198.1 coordinate 200,962, forward strand.
TACTGAAAATTAAAATTCATGTAACTATTAGTTTATAGACTTAGAGCTATGTACCCTTATTCCCATCCTAATAGTCTGTACATCCTATCTCAGTTCAAGCCACCTAAATGATTGATACATATGTATTGCTTCAGTTTGAGACAATGTTTACCCACATAATACTTGATTCACTCAAACTATGGGCTCTGATACCATCCTGTGAAGACCTCCCCTTACGTGGCAGTCCTCATTGTCTAGGTCCCACATATTTGCAATACGATATCAATCATAACTAAGATAGAGTAATTAAGTGCGGAATTTCAAATTACAGTACAAACGTTTGAATTAAGTTTAATACAATATTAGTACGAGTTACAAATTTCAAATTAAACTGGTACAAGACTAATCTAATACATGTCACCATACAATCAAAGTAAATCTACCCCAAACCACCACAAGTTTCATCTACAATGCTGTACCAAAAGGTCGTTGGAGTACTGGTCTATGAAAACTTCAGCAGATCTTGAAAGACCTAAGAACTAGGTCCGGCCGGAGCTTTCCCTTTATCTTTTCCATTAAAAAAAAGTTTTAACAACAACTATAAACAATGCTTAGTGAGAATATAGATATCAGATTGCATGCATTTCAACAAGCGGATCATGGGCTCTAGTGTGATATGTCTTGACTGCCGCTACAGGCACTCATGATTGAGACATAGTAGTCATAGAGTTGGATGATGTCCAGGCCATGCTCACGCTTTTAGTGGAAGCTATCCACTTATACTGGGCTAGCTACCAGCAATCATCGTGGGGAAGCATCAAAATAATCAATACCAAGTTCAATAGAACTGGTGACGTAGCAAGGTCTAGAACAATAGACTGACAAGGCTAATTATGCTAAGCTGAATCAATATAACAAAGATGCGAGCAATAATGAAAGCATAAATAATCAAGGTCATGATAGCAATATCAACTTCTAATATTAACTGAATTGAACTAGAAGTACAATGTATGCAAAATGATAAGTCAAATAGCCATCATGATCCACAGGGCAACACCAAACCATGCTGAGCACAGGTCACAATCCAGCTAAACATAAATGAATGTTAAGATAAACTATCATCAACAATATGTCTCAACTGGAATCTAGCATGTAAAACTGAATATCTATAACTCACTGGTTCTGTTGTCTTATCAAGCAGATTTCTCCACCACCTAAGTTATCTCAGGATTTAATCTTTAATCTTTGTCTTTCTGGACTTGGCTTAGCTTTACAATCTTTAACCCACTTTCAATAACTTTAAACTTTAATACTTTGTTCAGAATTTATCTGAACCTGTCCAACAATTTTATCATAGCAAGAACATTAGCTTTTAAACTTTAATTGATCTGATTCTGATAACTCATTAACTAATATTAAATCATTTGCACTTTCTTTGTTCATTTGAAGTCTCAAAAGATATATATATATATATATATATATATATATATATATATATATATATATATATATATATATATATATATATATATATATATATATATATATATATATATATATATATATATATATATATGTATGTATATATAATATACTAGCTACATGCCCGCGCAAAGCGGCGGCGGCGACAAATATTTTTTTCGATTACTTGTTCGTTTAATAGATGACGATGAATAATATCTTTAAACAACGTAAAAGAAAAATACCTTAAGTTTCAATGTCAGTCAAATATCATAAAAACCATATGGTTACAGACAAAAATATGATCAAATATATTTGTGATAAAAAATTTATAAGCATTTTTCATTTTATGCATCCAAAATATCCAAATATGATAATGCTTCACTTCATCTCATATTTATACTTAGTCGTATCTTTTTAATCATGGGCCAAAGAGGATACTTTTTGAATTTGAATAATAAAACACAGACAGATTAGTTTGCTGGAAAGAATGTTCGTCAGAGATCAATGATTGGTCAGCAGATTACAACCGGTTCATCAGGTTGCAAGTCATTTTTCTGAGAGAAAAAACATCATTTTGATAAGTTTTAGTTAGTTGAGGTTTTTTATCATCAGGTTGCAAGTCATTTTCTAAAAAAAATATCATTTTGATAAGTTTTAGTTAGTAGGAATTTTTTATAAAATGATTGGAGGTTTTAATCAAAAAAATGTTCAACATGATGATGGTTTTTTGCACAAATATCTCTATTATCTATATTTCCTTCTTCAACCTAACTTTCATCTATTAAAATTTTTTTTTACGACAGATTTCATGTATTTACAAGAATACAAATTCTCTCTCTCTTTTTTTTTGTTAAAATGGTTGAAGACTTGAAGTTAAACCTTTAATTACAAATAATTGTTTTATTTATGGGTATTCATGGCTACATTCCAATATATAGTAGTGTACCCGCGCAAAGCGGCGGTGAAAAAAATTTATTTTTCATTTATGTTTGTCGTACAACCCCGACTCTTGTAACTAATCTTTCATTGTGTATTAGCATTGTCTCCTCAACTTTATTTGGAGTTGAATTTTACAACCATTCAAATTATAGTTAGGCAACATGCAAATTATAGAAGTACCAACAAAAATGTTTTTAATGTAAAACATCGTTGCAAAATCAGTAATGTGTATATGCAGCTCATTGTGTTGAAACAAAGACTGTTTAAAATTTTTGACCGACAAACAATATTTTCATATAAGTTATCAAGAAGCGCAAAGCAGCGGCGACGAAAAGTTTCAATGTGATTACATGTTTGTTTAATAGTATATTATTTTTTTAAAAAGAAAATCGTCATTAGTAATATATTATTTTCATATGGACATAAAAACTTTTGTTATGTTTAAGTTTACATGTCACTTGTGGACAAATATTAAGATATTTTCATTATATATATGCTTCACCGTGAAGAAGCAGTCAATGGACAAATTTGGTGCGTGACAAGCTCTGATTATGATCATGTGGATATAAAACTTCCCATCAAATTGAAAGCGTTCAAATCAAGTCCTCAGATAAATGACACGGTGCTTAAAGGCATAATATAAATCCTTACAATAAACATAATAATCGCTACGTCAAATAGCTAAATGATGTTTGTTAAAGCATCTTTGTTGAATTTAATCACATGATCAAGTTGTCCAACAGAAAGTAGAAACCAAGAATCTATTTTTGAGAAATAGATTAGATGAAAATAGATCAAACAAAACCAAATCATATAAGTCTTTCCTCATCTGTAATTGCTCTCAGCCGTCCACGCACTTACCTGCATATCAACAAACCAGTAAAATTTATAAGACATTATTCAAATTAGCTAAGTATGACTGGCCCCAAAATGTAATTTGAAGTCAAACCAGAAAGGGATTTTATAAAAATCATCTAAAAACATCTAATATTCAGTAACAAAGATTATAAATTTATAATACATATAGTGAGTCCCCAAAATGTAATTTAAAGTAAATATGATCCTCAGTTTCTGTCCAGGAGTAGTCAAACTAATTTTCTAGATACATTCAAAGTTAACTTAATTCTACAAGAACAAGTGAGTCCCCATGTTCTCTCATATCATAAACCTCCTGATTATAGTGCCCTAAATGTTCACTCATATCAACAACTTCCAAAACCTCTCAATTACAGCTTAGTCATCACTGCCAAGCCTAATTTTGCTCTCAAACTAATTTTGGTCGGGCCTCCATTTCCGGATGCTTTTGCAACGAAAAGCCCAGCTTTGAAAGCCGAAAGAAGCATAGCATCAGATGGGTTTGAAAAGGTGGTCTTAGTGGTAGCATTAACATGTATGCATGTACAGTTCGTCAATCAGTAGCATAATTGGTTTAATGCCAAAAGGTGAATACAAGGAAATTTAAAACCAAAAAACAGAGAAATCATCAACCAAGAATGTGATCAGACAAAAGACTAAACATCCATTTTGCTAAAACCCCAACAAAAATTCATTGTTGAATCATGCAGTGTGTGTTTGTGTGTGCTGATATATATACAAGCAATGTGTGCGCTTTAAAATGAAACAGTAGCAGTCATATGTGTAAAAGCTAATCAAAACAGAATTATAAGCATTCCTATATGCATGTGTGTTTCATGCTCTTAAAAACAAACTGTAACCACACCACATGACCTCAATAAAAACTAATCAAAACAGAACTATAAGCCAATCAAAACAGAAATTATAAGCACACAACAACTTCGACGTCTTTGACAAAAGTCTGATCAATCAACCTGCAAGTCTGTAACCACACCACATCACCTCAATAAAAACCAAGATATCCTGATTTCAATAACACTCAAGTAAACCAAGTAACCCAACAACTATTTAGCTAAAAGTTACTTGATTGCTGAAATTTGGATAAGCAAATGATAGGAGACAATTTCAAGAAACTATTGCAATCAATAATGTTCAATTTTCTGCAAAAAAGGTCAAAAACCCACAAATCTAATTATCATATGATTAAAACCCAACAGTTATATGAGAAGTATACGTATCGCACAACAAAACGGTATTTTGGAGTGTTGTACTTATTTTTGTCTTTTGGTTCATGAGACGGATCCTTGCACAATAACCAATCTTTCCCTCTACATAGATAATTTAAAAAACAATCAAAAGTGGGTTATGCATTACTTGTATAACTCAAAAGAGAGAACAATGGTCCAAACACAACATGTAACCAAAAAAAGATGTACTTACGTCTTCTTTTAAATTTGACTTGAAACCGTTTAAAGGAGGATCTGGACTTCCGGGCTTTCACAAAAGCCTTCAAAAACAACACAATAAACGATAAATTTAGCATCCATATCCGTACAAATAACAAGTAAATCAAATGAGATAAATAAACATCGCCATAAAGCATAGCATGTCACAAATAGATCGAATTAGAAACTAATCCAACTAAAAAAAAATTGTCAGTATAGCTTGATTATGAGGTCAGGCGAGAGCGGCCAACCACGACATTATGAGAGGAGGAGCATCTCCGAGAAGATCGATTACCAGCTTCAAGTAGTAGATTCAATTAGACGATCAAAGGGGTTTTCATCGGTGCAACTGTGCAAGTCTCGATAAAACTTTTGAATGGTTGAGTTTGAAAATTTGAAATTCTACGCAATAAGAATTTGTACATTAAGCTTTAGTAATAATAATATAACACTGCTACTGCCATTGTTCTGCTTTACACAAATTAAAGAAAAGGCAAAATAAAAGGGGTTATTACTTTACCATAAAAACATATGCAGGGATGAGTGAGCCATAAAAGCATATTTGTGGAAAACTAATGTATTATCTTCAACTTAAAATCCTCAAATATGAGTGAGCCATTGAAATTAAGACACATTGATAAACATTTCCACAAAAGTGATACAACTATAGTGTAGTTATGTATGAATAGCAATAACAAAAGCAGGGTTATTAAACACGTTTCCATCTATGTATGCCACTTATTCAACCTTTCTTGGAGCTCTCATATGTTCATAAGAAAAAGCATATAGATTTATTTAACATTTTTAGGGTCAATACTCATTCAGACAAAACATCAAATACATAGTGTGCAACTCAAACATCACCGAAACTTTCATATGTTTCACATCTACTATGATTAACATTGAACACTAAGAGAAATATGAGAAATTATGACATTGTTGTTTATCCTATTGGTTCGAACTTGGAGAAGTCATGAAAGCAGAGGGTAGAAATAGAAGAGAATGTGGCAGCTATAGAAGTCATGACCTGCTGCTAATTCAAAACAAACACACTCACACACTGTTTCTGTTTTTATTAAATCAACATACATATTCACTGATCTCACACACACACACACACACACACACACACACACATATATATATATATATATATATATATATATATATATATATATATATATATACATATGTACTTTGGTGTTGCTGCTACTTATTTTAGAACACACACACCACATACACACACTGCACAAAATATATATTACATGGACTGATGATCAATCTTCCTGTTTTAATTCAACCAGGACACCCACTGCACAAACCTTCTATTTTAATGCAATTTCATGAAGGATAAAAGGAGCATAAATGCTTAATTGATCAATTTATTGATGCTGGTGTTGATCTTTCGTTCTGTTTTTAAGTGACAAACACACCCTTTGCACAAAGCCACAAACACACATTACACTCAATTTATATTTAAATTTGAAAGGTTGTTGAGGGTTGCTATATACTATTGATAATGGATCGAGTCCAAGTCATGAAGCACAAGATTGTTCGTAACTCTGAAGTAACTTCATTAAAGAGCTGTCCTTGTGGTCATTAAATACTGGCGATAGAACATCTGCTATCAAGATCAACAAGTGGATTGAGCAACGAACGTTCAATATAAATATAAGAATGTTAGTCGGGAACAAATCAGGCTCTTAAAAGAATTGGTTTGAAGGTAACAAGGAAGACATGCGTGTAAATGAAGCCATACAGAAAGTGTTGTACCATAGCGGCATATCTGTAGTTCTCTTTAACAAACAAACACTGCTAGAAACAAAAAATGAATAGTACAACCAAATACACTGAAAAAACATAGCAGTCAAACAGTAAACTTCCCTACCAAATTTCTCAGAAGTTGGCAATCGATAAAAAAAAAATTAAATATAAAGCAATTACCCATACTAACATTATCTTTATGTTTTCACAACACAAGTAACTACTCAAACCTTCATCAGAAGCACCAATTTTAGACACAAAGAAGAATATGCAAGAACTGGAAGACGCAGGGGAAGATGCAAATAAATATTCCCTGAAATTGGAATCATGAAATATTATTATTTTTTTGTCAAGAAAGGATTTTGAAATTCAAATTTTACCTTTATAATTGGTTATCAATGCTTTTTTTGTTGAAATTGAATTTTATAATCTTTTCTCGGCCTAAATAGTTTGTTGTTACTTTTGTTGTCAAAATTTACATTATGTTACTTTTTTTTTGGAATTTGCACTATAGATCTTTTATAAAATTGAACTTACTAAAAATTTAAAAAAAATGACAGAGGTTCAGCAGACTGAAGTAAATATGTAATTTACCTTGTCAAGATTTTTCAAAGTACATGCAGCAACGGAGTTCAAAATCCATGAGTTGCTTACAGCTATGGCACCACTTGATTTCTCTAGCGCCTCTGCATCAAACTTTCTTCGACTTAGAATCAGATTTCGCTCATCTGCACTGGCCTTATCTGGGAGCTCAAGACTGTAAATTAGGAATTGTTGTTCATGATTTATTGGTACATGTTTTCTGTGCAGCACTGTGCCACCTGACAATTATAAGATCATGAAGATATCCCTTGTATGAAGCTACAAAATCTCCATTAAAATTGAAATTAAAAGTGTTAAAAAACTTTGGTTCCTACAAATAAAAAAATTTATAGGTAAAGAAGCCAACAATAGATAACGTTGGTATTAGAACTGAAACAGTAATGTTTATTAACAGTATTTGGAAGGCAAAAAAGTAGCAGCACAAAGAATGAAAACAATAATTGTATAGAGGATTGAACCTTGTTCAACAGTCTAGCTTGTCCGAGTTTAGGGCCGCCCATGAATCCAT